>JADLZN010007252.1:0-302851 GCA_018155175.1 Sinocyclocheilus anophthalmus
CTCTGGGCTTGCCACACTAACGTCCTTGGGGCTTGCCACACTAACGTCCTCTCGGCTTGCCACACTAACTGCCGGCTGACTTGGGTAAGCCGCGCACGGTGGCGGACTGTTTCTGGCTCGGGACCGGACACTCCCCAGGCACCGGAATACGCCTTCTCTCCAACAGAGGCCAGTGGTGTCTGGGAGGTCTAAGGGGCGATGGGAGTTGGCCCCAAGCCAGAACAGATGGTTGAGGGTGGCATCGTCCATCGCCGTCTCCGCTGCCAGCTTGCAAAACTCCCCGGCGTACTCGTAGAAGGGGAGATCCCAGCGAGCGAGGATGGAGAACCACGCAGCTGAGTGCATGCCGTGGGGGGGAACTCATCTGTGCCGTCGGTGTTGGTCCGGTCTTCTGTAATGGAAGAGGTCTGACGCAACAGGTTAGTATATCAAAATAGGTTTATTCGGTCACAGAGAGTACTGGGGTAGGGTTCAGAGGATGTGATGGTGAGGGAATAGTTCGAAGGATATGATGAGTGGGGTAATCCGGGTCTTTGGCTGTACAGGAGCTGGAATGCAGGCAGGAGGAGCACACACCTCAGCGATCCGGGAGCTAGGAGGTACAGGAGACGAGGAGACACTAGGAGGAACACAGGAGTTAAGTAATGCAGGAAGTATTCAAATGAAAGCAGTAGCAAAGTCATTGAGTCCTCTACATGTATACGAGACCGTGAGGGTGTCTGAGGTGTGTGCTTTTATGCAGGCTGGTAACGAGGTGCTTGATTGGTGACAGGTGCAGGTGCTCAGAGCTCAGGTGAGAGGGATCGTTGTGATTGGGAGGTGACTGAGTCTGGCCGATCTGTGACACAAGCAGGGCTACAGTGTTTTATGCAAAGGCATAACAACAGATGTCTGAAAAAGAATCCAGGCCAGATTTTAAGCCTGGATCTTTCCTATTATGCTGTGATACTCATTCCACAGAGCCACTCACCCTTGAAATTGTTATATGTATCAACTAAAAGCCCATTTGTGGACTTTTTGGTCTGTTTCTCAACTCAATAAGTTCAGATCAGCAGCTCCTAAATAGCACCCAGAGACTTTTGTTAGTTAACGTTGTCAGGCATGCATAGCATACTCAAGAGATGCTTTCCTTGTGTTTAGGGGCATCCAAAATCAATGAAATCCGAAGACACAGAGGTTTTACAGCGCTCATTGTTAAAAAAAAAATATATTAGATGTTGAATTTGTTTGTTTTGCATTGTATTTTGCAAAAAGTCAAAGGAAAAACAGCAGCTGTGAATTCTGATCAAATCTTTTCTGGGCAAATAAAATAGCATTAGAAATGAACAGAACACAGAAGAGTCTGTTCCCAGTGGATTACAATGAGACATTTGCAGCTTCTTAGAAGTATTTTTCATATTTCAAATTAACTTACATATATTCATAAGCAAGAGGACAAAGTGATTATACTTTCCTCACATTCCTATGTTACACTTTATGCAGAAACAAATATTTATTCAGGATGTATGTAGACACTCTCTGTAAAATAATTTTTAGCTTGCCTTATTGTTAGATCTCCCTTTGCAAATGTGTCTCATTTTCAGCCTGGTTTGGTTTCTTTCATACCTTTCAGCCAGAGGAAAGGGCAAGACGACAGGAAGAACAGCATCCCCAGTACAAAAAAAGGTTTAAAAAAAAAAACTAATCATGATCAGCTGACTTTTACATAGACCATGTCATTACTTACTTTTTTGATAGAAATTTCACCTTTTCTTGCTGTTGTCATTTTGCAGATGCTTTGCCATTAGTTGCTTGCAGTCACCTGAGAGTAAGTGTCATGCTGAAGGGCACATGATGAAGCAAGACCACTGTAACTCTCCAGTTCATGCATCGCCTCAGTCGGCATCTGAACTCACAATCATAGGGCTGTTTAGTGCTAGAAAAATTTTCAAGCAAAAATAGGTTTGTTAGGTTTAAAGCAGTGGTTCTCACCCAGGGGCTAGTGGGCCCCATTTAGAATAATAAAAGGCTAAAAATAAACATAAAATCAATATTTAAACTGAGATCATATTTCTTTGATTTTTTCCCCAATAACTACTGGTTTGAACTGACTTAATACATTCTCTAAAATCACCTTGAGACCAGCTGGTTCAAAATAACTGCAGAAATAACTTTTATTATTATTTATTTCAGTGATTTTATACTCTGTTGTTACACATAATTCCAGCAGATTAAACCAGCAAATAATTGCTTTCTATCTGTTTATTACAAAGCATTGATGATAAACAATAAGGGGTCTATTTAGAAAACAGAGGTGATCGTTAGAAAACAACTATACAGAGAGAACATTTTATTTTAAATACATAAGGCGCCAAATAACTGCCGCAGATAACCTATGTTGTATTCAGAAAGACCACCACACTAAGCTATCATTAAAACAAACACGCTTTGGGTCTACAGGTCTTAAAATTTGAAACGACACTGGGATGAAATCCAAGCTGCTCCTTCCTACATACAGTATAGAAGTTAGAGAGAAACAATATGGTTTTCTGCAGGTCTAAGCAGCTGAGAGTCTCACCAGAGGAGAGGTGAAAAATAGCGGTCTCCCTTCACCTGCTGACTTCCCTTCCCTTCTTTTCCCGCGCCATGTTTTACACGAGTTGCACAGGTTCATAATTCTCAATTCTGCTGAGCATTAATTTAGCAGCGACAGAAGGGTATCCCTGGAGGAACCCAGGTGACAGCTTCATTTCAAGCCCCTTTAATGTTGTGTGGCTGCTAAGTCTCTGGCTCAATTCTCAAAAGCACCATAAAATTCCTGAAGCACAAAATATTACAGTTTTGCGCTGCAGCTTTTCAATTTGTGTTTGTCATGCGAATAAGGGCTTAGCAGGCTTACGCCGACAAGTTACTTTCTACGTGGAGTATTTATTTAATTGCTGTTAATAAATGTGCCACCGGAAGCTGAAAATATCTTAAAGCATTTTGTTGCGTTTTTCCTAATATTCTGGGCTGGAATTTGTGACATTATTTGACCCGAGCTATTTTTTTTTTCTTTCATTCAGAGATTGAAAAGTTCGAAGGAGACGAGTTGAGAAAAGATGGCGAGGTGAAGAAATACTTGGATATCATCAGCAACAAAAACATCAAACTGTCAGAGCGCGTGCTGATCCCGGTGCAGCAGTATCCTAAGGTAAGGCCTCAGTGCTCCATACAACATACAGAGTGCTGATGACGTGCCGGCCAAATCATTGTTATAGTCATGTGGAGATCAGAGAGGATCAAACGCAATTCATCAGTTTTATGGGATTGCTGTGCTTGTGGTAATGACTTAATATGTTCTGTATCTGGCAGGAGCAAACTAGATGGTGTCAGACTCTGATTTGTGCTGCACTGCAGATCTGCTGTTATTTACACCTTATATTTCTGTCCTAGCTGAAAAGGTTCCTGGCTCTCTCAGGGTAACAGGCATGCCACATCTGTTTCTACCTGTTCAAACATTATTCTGCCTCATTTCGTAATCAGGAAATTATTCTTGTTTTTTTCCCTCCTCTTTTTTTGCGTATTACCAGCTGGCCTCTCACACATCTGTTAGGAAATCTTAGATTCTCAGCACCAATAGAGGCATAAAACCATTTTATTTATCAACATGTATCATGTTATTGTCTGTTGGTTGATTAATCTTTCTGTGGGGCTTCGACTTGGTAGCTCTCGTATTTGTTATGTTGATCAGTTTCATTCACAGATAACTAAAGTCTTTAAAAGTGGCATAAAAACGAGAGATGTAGCGTACTTGGTGCTGGGTGCTTGCTTACGTTTAATTCCTGCTGATTGTTTGATTATAGTGATTCAGGAAACAATATCACACATCATGTTTTTGTCAGTAACGGTGCTTTATTTTAGAAGCATATTCTGATGCAGAGTTTTCATTTCAGGTGACTGGTTATTTATTTCAGACTACTCTGTCGTTATCACGTTTTATTCAGCATTGTGCTGCTTTAAAATGATGCTTTGAAAATGAGTGGGAAAAAAAGCCCATGAGCATTACACAGACGGATCCATAAAGCTTCTGGGCTTCTCGTATGCTCCCTCATTTTTTACTGTTTCTGCTTTAGGAAATGAATCCCTGGAGTACTAAAATGTGCAGACTGTTTGATGGGTTTAGTAGATTTGTGCTGTTGAAAAAGAGTACAAAGAACACGCCTTAGGTTTAGATTTTACATGTCTTGTTCGAGTTATAACAATGGATTTTTGTTTTCCCAAATCCCTCTTTCCTCAGGATCTTGGCTGCTTTTGTAGTTAGGGTAATTTTATGGCAAAGGTCTCTTGTGATATTCCTGGAAAGTGACAAATATCTGTACAATGTCATTGAATTGAATAATATTAAGTGTAGATTATGTAATTTTCAGAGATTTTATTTTACATATTGTTTTTTGGGTGACTAGGATGTAAAGGTACAGGGCGTAGCCCCCCCCCCCCCCCCAATATAAGCATATAAAAGATGTGTTTTTTTTGAAGAGTTATATTTTTCAGGTAAAAAAAATAGTTTTGTTTAAAAACATGATTGCACAAAATAATCAATGGGCCTCATTCATGAAACACGAGCAAACTAATTTTTGTGTAAATCGTTCGTAAAGCTGTTCTGACGTAAATTTTCGAATTTTCGGATGCATGAAAATGTTCGTATTTTCAAAATGTTAGTTGGTATGAAAGAAATTTGCACCTGCTCCCTACCATGTGTAAATGGTGCGTAAAACGTTCTGTTCTTTTTGGCAAACTGATGACAATGAATTTTGATGCACTGCCATCATAACATTTTACAAGTTCGTTTGTTCGGGGGTTCGTTTGCTCTGTTTTTGTTTTTTTTTGTAGCTGGGAGTTGATAAACTGTTTAGCTTTGGGTAAACCGACCAATCATCCTACTTGTACAACAACTTAACAACAATAGAGAAGTTAACATTACGGAATTACAGAAGTTAACATTACTGTGTATTACTGCATTTTTATATTCAGTTATATTCTTCAAAATGAGATACTAGTAATGCGTTACTGCTGTGGATATTCCAAATTATAGCAATCAAAGCGTCTCAGCTGGAAAAACGCTGTGTCACCAAAGCGCCCTCCAGCACCACCAGCTGGCCGTTTTCAGAAGAGCGCCTGACATTTTTCAGCTGGCTAAAAACGCTTTGGTGGACACACATTATTGAATATTTATTGTTAGGCATATGGCCTATTAGTATTTTTTGCAATATACTGGAGCCAAACCTGAGAAAGTAGACCAGAATATTCCACTGCGTTCCAGGACACGCAATTTGCATAGCTGTAATTATAGGCGGGGATTATGGTAATTGTGAATGAGCGTGCACGAGCGTCCTATTTATGAATGATTGGAATTCATTAATTTACGCATGTTTAACTATCAAATCGGAAGTTTACAAAGCGTTTGTGAATCCGGAGGAGAGATTTCGGGAAGCTCCGTTTTACACGCAAATTACTCCGAATTTACTCCTATATTTACGAATGTTTCATGAATGAGGCCCAATGTGTTCAAGTTATTTTAGCATCTCAGGTTATTATTGATCTGAGACAAGACTGGCGATTTTAAGAGCCTTATGCCGAGTTCACACTGCACGATTTTCAAACTCGTCGGATCGCCGTTGTTTTCACTGCGTGACTATCTGGGGTAGCATTCAGTCGCTGCTGTGTTCACATTGCACGATGGATCGGCGACAGGGTTTCACACTGCATGACTTCACAATAGGAAGAATCGTTGACAGCTCTGTCTGGTCCGCAAACTACGTTTCACAACAAAACACACGCGAGAAGTGATAAGGAAATAACGCGAGAACCCGCGTGCGTCAGACCGGAGTTCTCGAGCAAGACTGTAATTATAAAAAATATATATATATATAGCCCGCAAATTGTCTGAGCTGATTTCCAGCTACAAGGAGAAAAAGAAAAACAGATTATGCAGGAGGGATGCAGGGAACAGGGATTGGGTGTTCTGTAAAGAGAGTTGGAGGTAAATAATTTTGTTATGCTGATGTTGTGGCTGGTCAAGCAAATGTTTGTGCTTGTTTCTGTATGATATAATTGTTCATATATCTATTAAAATACTGATATTCTGGTCTATAACTCCTCCCTGAACTTCCCTCTGCCCTGTATCTTGGTCTCTCATTGGCTGTAGGTCATTGCCGATGTAGTTTTCAGTCAGAAATCATTGCACACAGCGTGATTGTGATTCGCCGACAGCTCCAGATATTTAGCATAGATATTTAGCATGCCAAATATTTCATCAGATCGCGTTTTTGATAATTCACACTGTGTGATTGTCACTAGCGTGAACGAGCACCGATTTGCCTCTGATTTCGGGCATTTGTTGGCGATTTCGCAAAACCTGTCGGCGAGTGAAAAATCTGGCTAAAATCGTGCAGTGTGAACTCGGCATTATGTAGGACTGTGGGAATCCTGGCTTTTCTTTCTGTAACTGCAGACTGAAGCAGGTTTTGGTGTGAAGAGTCTGGGTGAGAAAGGATAAAAAAACAACTAATGATGCACATTATATTGGTACCATACTGATTATGATCATCGGTATTGGTTGAAATGTCTGTATTTGACTTTTCATACTTATTTCTCATAATTTTAGAATACCTTTGCAGTCATTTAATTTACTTAATTTAAGTTAATCATTAAAAGCATTAATAGTTGAAAAACTTATATTAAATGTAATCTTGAGCAAGTCTCAGATTGAATATTTCTTACTGTTGTTGTGATGCTAAATTAAAGTGTAGCAGGTAATTAATACAAATGGCTTTTTTTAGGGTTTTATTTTCCAATTTATTTAGACAAAATAGTATAGATTATTGTGTCAAGCCGCTTGCATTATGGTGAACATATGATCCCGCTTCTAAAAAACCTTTTACAGGTTCCATGCTATATTGTTTTTACTTAGCTGCAACTTGATATAGAGTTAATGTTTTTGCTGCAGGTATAGCACTTCGCTGGGGTAGAACAAGGCAAGCAAATGAAAGTGGGTCAAAGACGTTAAGTTGTCCGCATCAAAATAAATTTACAAAATTGATTTTATGTCCATAGAAAGCACATTGAATGCAAGTAAAGTGTCTACTTTTAATGTTTTAAATAAGTTTTTGGAGGATAAAATGTTAAAATTTGGTTTAAATAATGTTACATTGTCATTCAGTGGAACACAATAATTATGTAAAGATTCAAACAACATGCTTATTCTTACTTGTACATATTAAAATATATAAAACAATAAAGGAGCATATTAAATTTGATAGTGTTTTAAAAAGTTAAAAATTCTTTCTGACAAAAATGGTAAACCTAGTATAGTGCAATTCAAAAAATGTACACTTACACTAATATTATTTGGGTGAAAGTAATGAGGTCTTTTAATATATCATAATTGATTTTTGTTGATAGGCCTGACATAGAATGTTGCGACGAATGACTTTTAGTGGTGTCTTCTGGGTAAATCATGGAAATCAATATTATATTTTATTTTTTTGGGCTCGGGGAGGCAGGGGGGGTGTTTTTTGTAGCACCCAAAAAAAATTGCATTAATTAAACCAAACTTTTTAATTTGGAGTGTGGGGGGAACAACAACAATTTAAAAAGCAGTATTACACTTATTGTTTTTAAATCTTAAACCCTTTTTCGTCTTTGACCAATATATATATATAAGAAATAAAAGTAGTTTAAACGGCATAGAACCACAGTACCCTAACATCATTGAAAATTTATTGTGGACCAGAACAGATAATAGCTAAGAGTCAGACTTGAATTCTAAGTCTTTTCTGTTCACAAATCCCGAGGAATTTATCTATGTAAAGTTATTAATCTGTGGGTGACGATCAGCGCTGTCTCAGAGTTTTGTCGAATCATAGCTTGATGAGACGTTGCCAAGAGAGATCCGTCTCGCTGCATCTCAGATAACTGTGCTGGGAGTCGATCCTTGGTTTCCCTTTGATCCTCTCATTAAGCTAACTTTAGTTTATGTAGTTCGATGATAATAGGCCTTTTGTGGTACTTGAATGGCGGTTTGTTAGTATCTTGTGACTAAAGACTGCTAATGTAGATATTGACCTTGACAAATTCCTTGTTCTGAATCTTTATTTCTTGCATGTTGTCAGACTTGAACTTGTAAATGCCTTTCCTCATTTCTTAGATAGTCTTTGTTTTTCATGACAAAAATAATTTGCACTCACTGTTTTGCAGTGCATGGTTTCCTTATCACATTCATTTTATGTTGTAGTTTTTTCTCAAATTATACAGAGCCACGTTTCTTTGATATCGTAAATAAAGTTCATGCATTTACAGTTTCACTGGACGCAGGCTCTGTTTAAATTATTTTATTATTGAATATTATGTTCATGGCTCCTCTGTGCTGTTTGCAGGTTACAGAAAGGAAGAAAACTTCATTAATTTTAGAATGCTGTTTCTATTTTTTTTCGATTTTTGAGGTTGCAGCCTATGATTGTCACAATCCCCATTTAGAACTATGAACACCATCGAGGCACCTAACAACTTGTAACCACTTGCTTCTGTTAAGATTATGTATTTATTTTATTTTGCAATGTTTCACCCTCTCGGATTACGTTATATATATCTTTTGTTTTATCACTTAATCACTGGAGAGGACCTTGCACCACAGGGGAACCCCCAGCACTACACTCAGAGAGGGTGAAACCCCTGTAAATCTCAACATAACCGAATATTAAACCTTAACACATCTCTCCCTATATTTATCTTGTGCAAAAACACACAAAATAACACATAATTTTAACATTTATTCTCCTTATACAGTCTGACACAAAGCATTCTGGGATTAAGAAATTTGCGGCAATCCAGTTCAGTTTAATGTATTTAGTTTGTTAAATTGCTCCTGGTCGCCCCTACATCTTGTTGGGAATCCAGTTTCTGCTACTGCATTGAACAAATGCTTAGTTGATGTGTTTTGGACAGTGTCCACCAAATGTAGAAGCACTGGATATTTTAATCCTTGTATTACCTCTGCAACTCTACTTCCTTAGATCTCGTTGCACAGATCTGTATATATTTCATTGTGACATCACAATACTGCACTGTGTTTTCATTTTTTCATCAGTTACTCTTATCTGTATGCAAATAAAGGGTTTGATTTACCATAACTTAAAGTGAAGCATAGTCAGTGGTTTGCAGTGAAATATAGTTCCTGCTGACACAGACCTCAGATGCCTGTGGGAACTGATAGAAATCAAGAGAGCGTCACACACATATAGACCAAAAGGAAGGCCAAGAGATGATTGGGGTACCTGCATCACCATCTAGTAAAGTCAAAGACATGGTCGCCATGGAAACCACTTTATTTAGATTTAAGAGATGGATTTGGGCGTTTCTGCACATAAGAGCATTGCTGCAAATTTGTTTTATGATGGTCTGTGGGTTTCTTCCCATAGGGGATGGTGTTATTTTGATCAACAGGGACATGTGCGTAAACTATTGGGATGTTTTGCTTTACACTGTAGTGTAATTCATTGTGTTTGCACAGGTTTACAAGGTAGCCAGAGCGCCTTGGTGTCTGGTTTGTCAGAGGATTCTAATTAAGACTTAGCAAATGTCCTATGGGTACATCTGTTTGTGCAGAGACTCATTAGAGGCATAGTAGACGCTAAGCTTGTTTTGGTGCAGTGCACACTGATGAATCAAAATGTTGTGACGTATATGCTATCATTCACCTGATTCCATTGGGCTGAACATCAAATTGACAAACACATGTCCAGTAGCACATGCCAATGGTGCAAAAAAACTTGCATCATCAGCACATGGATCGAGGCGGTAGCTGCATTGCCCATATTTTCAGTCCATTTTCTGATTGTTATGCTGCACAAATTCAGACCCATGTCAAATCATGATATAAAGAAATCCTTGAAGGTAGAAATTTTGTTGATCATAGTTCAACACCACGAATATCTTTTATAACTTTGATAATATATCAATAGTAAAATATCAATATCAATAATAGATAATATGAAGTGAATATAATAATTTTTGAAATATATATATTATATAATTATTAATTATTTCTCTTCAGATTTATATGAAGAATTAAAATTTATTTTTATCATAATCTCCTAATATGAAGATATAATGGCATCTAATTTAGCAATATTTTATAATACTGTATAATTTTATTATTATTATATTATTATATTATGCTAATTAGATATGACTTAATGTTAAAAGATTTAAAAGGTTTCAAGGCTTTAACATTACAATTTTACATTACTAATCTAAATTGCTTATCATTTAAAGTGTTGTAAAGAAAGTCTGGCATGCAAGAAGTGAAAGCATGGAAACATATTTTTAAAGCATTATACTGCAAGAATTGCATTTGTGTTTAGCCAAAAAATCTTGAAGATATTCATAAAAACATTGTAGTGTAGTGCATTCAGAATTCACAATGCTGTTTTATTGTAGTAGTAGTATTAAGCACCCAGCTTTACCTAAACCTTTCATTAAAAACCATCAACAAGAAAAGATGCAAACAGATCTACCAGAAGGTTTGCCTTTATAGTTCTGAAAACACAGCTAATCCGTTGAATAGTAACGCCGATGGTTGTTGTCCCCATAGATTGTGGCTTATCTGTCTCCAGTTATATGACCTTTACATGGAGGTGTAGGCAAGCTCTGCACACAAAGATAAACCATTTGTTGTCTTGTTAAAGAATTCCCTAGTCCTAAAGGCCGACCAACCTTGTAAAAGGTGTTTAACATAGATAAGATTCAGAATCGAACTGTACACAGTAGGGGAAAATATAAAGAAAACAAATCAACAATAGTGAGGAAGTTGTATCTTCTTAATAAATTAAAAGCCTGCTGAGGCACATTTTATTTGTTTTGAGGAAGGTTATTTATAAAATTGTAAACATGAGCTCAGATAATGTGGTTTTCTTGTGGTGCACAGTTGTTGGTTCAAGATTTGGAGAGACGGAAAGTCATGGAAAGAAACACTGAGCCTATGGGAATATGGCTTCTTTCCTAATCGGTTTATAAGGCTTATCCCAGTATGTTTCAAATGACCAACACGCCATGGAATAACACACTCACTAAGCAGCCAGCAGAAAGACATTCATGTGTGATGTTGGTGCCATAATCTTTAGCAAACAAATATTTTTGCACTTGGAAAACTTGTAAATGTGTGACTTTCCAGTTTTTTGACCTTTCCAGGACAGCATTTCGTTTTAAGAGCTGACACCAAAGTAACATGGGAGATGTAGTCTGGGGAAGAGAGTGGATGCCTCTCATCTGTATGGGTAACAGTCTTTTAACCTGTCAGCCTCTTGACTCTGAGATGCTCTTAATGCGCTGTTTGTTTACCCTGCATCTGTGCTGTCAGCCCCAGAGTGTCAGCGCTCAATATGGGTTCTGTAATGCTGGGGATCCATCATCAACTTCTCCTCAGGCTGTTACCTTTTCTAGAGCTGCACTGAACACAATGTTCAGAATTTTGGAACATGCGTTTTTAGTTTGATAACATACATGTTTGTTATGGGTTATGCGCATCTCATTTTCTTATTTTACGCATTTCAACAATAAATATTCTTTAATATTCATATAAAAACAACAATAACATTATTATTATGTTGTTGTTTTTTTAATTTTTTTTACACTTAAACTGTATATTTTTGAGTGTTATATATAGCTATTTGTCCATGTTCAAGCGTTTAAAGATTGCAGGCTTTAACCATTACAATTTTATATTAATGTCATTTTATATTTTTGCGCATTTGCAATATTGGTAAAGAAGTCGCCTATAAAAGTCAACAAATATATAACAATATTACTATTATAATTTTTTTTTAGAAAACACCTTAAACTGATCAAATGGAACATAATGACTTTTATAGTGTAAAATACTCTGCTGTCTAAGTCTTGTCATTGTTTTTGTGTTGGTTGGGGTCGCTTAAACAATCCTGGAACTATCTAGCACGTTGGCTTACAAAAATAATTAAGCAGCACAAAATTTTTATCAGCATAAATCACATGTGAAAATATTTAAAAATAGAATGTTATTTTAACATATATGTACTCCAAACATTTGAACAGTTAGTGTATTATTATCAATATTTTAATAATAAGTATTAGTCATTATTCGAACGCCCTTTGACTTATTTTGATGTTAAAGCTAATAATATAAGTTGAATATTGGCCAGTATCAAAGCTCTCCCTCTTTCTCATAGCTCATTAGCCTCCACTAACAGCCAGCACTGGCCCTTTGACACCTGCCTCTATTTAACACCATAGTGCGCTGCCACTGTTTAAACCATTCTCTGCTAATACCCATGTCTATTGACTGCAGCCAGGCCACTTCTCCTGGTCATTATTACATCTCTCACAATCCTAGTTCCCAGCAATAATCCTGCTATCAGCCTGTGCTAGGCCTCGCTAGCAGCACAGCTGGCTACACTGGCAGTAGACATCTAACCCCAGATGTGGATCTTATCTGGTTTCACAGCTTATGGCAAGGGTGCTATATTTCAACCTCCAACTCAAACAGAGGCAAACAGCCTAACTGCACTAATGGTTATGTTATGTGTTCTCTTTTTTCCAACTTTGGCTGGCAGCACATTCTGTTGTAAAGCCTGAGGAGTTTTGTGCCATTTTTGCTGAAACAGCCTTGAGGATATTTAGAAGTTTATTGGCCCTAGACATTATAGTCATTTGTACAGCATAAAATGCAGTGGAGCTGTTGTAACTATTTCTGCAGAGTCTATAATTCCAGGTTTAATTGGCACAGTCTGGAGCCCAAATGTGTAAATAACACAATTTAGCATGTGTCTTGTGCTTAATATCTCTTTAGCTTTAGATGTATAGAGCATATTCAGTCATGATAAATTGGCAGCAGATTGAAATTTTGCTTGTGTCCCTCAAGATCTCTTGTTCCAATTTCTTGATGATGTGATAAGATGCACCAAAAATAGATTAGTATGTAGCTCTTTCACGAAGGATAAGAATATGCACCTTTAATAATGCAGAATGAAAAACAAAATAGTCAAAGACTTAGAAAAGTATAGAGGAGCACTTTGCTACAAACCTGTTGAGAATGGGAAAGCAGAAGAGAATTGTTCTAGAACAGCACTTTTAGTGCACCACAAAATGAAATTCAGAATTAAGTACAGAATGCATTAAAGACTGAGTATGAGACATATTTTAAACTCTTAAGACTCTTTCTGAGGAGGTTTAAATTAACAAGTAAAGCTGGTCTTAGAGCAGGAATTCTCAACCTTATTTGGTCTTTGGCCCATTTTTAAGTTCCTAAATTCTTGAAATTACTCGTCAAAGAATTACGCTAGACACTTGATGATCATGTAGGGAATGATTTCCAGCAAAAACAGAAGGTCTGTGATACCTGGAGAGAGCTATCCAGTGACATTCATGTCTATGGCAACTGGGGCTGGGCAATAAAAGATATTATATCAAGATTGCAATAAAATTATTAACAGCCTATGACAAAGCAGAAATAAATGTGACAACAGCCAGTCAGTGCAAGTCGCTTATAAGTCTGCATGCTCTATGTATCTTTGTTTAAATGAGTGACGTAGTTTCGTCTACTACACAACCTCAAATGCATGTGACACTCACAGTGTTTTCAGCGTCTGCCATCTCAGTATATGAGGACATGAGCACATGAACATCTCCAGAGCTGCTCTGAAAGTCAAATTTCTTTGAGAAGCGAACTACGTCCAAATACACAATGAAAGTAGCAAAGATTTGCTACAAGCTGCCAAAAAGTTCTGTTTAACTTGAAGAACTTATGAACAGAAATATATAAATTGTATACTAAAATGCACTTCTCAAGTAATAATAATACTACATATTATAATACTAATATGTACTTCTGTTGTCCAGCATCTTATTTCACAAAAAATAAAAATGCAATGTTTTGTATTTATATTTATGTTTTCATTTGATTACATTTTAAAAGACTGATTCGATTGTTATAATTTTATTTATTAATTTCATTAGACACCATTTTTGATGGCAAATTTGTATTCAGTCATAAAACACAGAATCCAGAAAAAAATACAATGGAAAACTCAGAATTTAGGGAAAATAAAATGGATTTCATGGGGCCCAAAATTAAAAGGTGGCTTCCCGTTGGGAGTTTGTGAAGCACAAATTAATGTTTACAGTCATTCGCAAGGTCCGGACAAACATGTGGAAAGTTTTCCATTTCATTATGTTAACAAATATTGGCTAAATAAAGATATTGTATGAGATGTTGAAAAAAATATTGTGCTAATATTTTTGCCAATTGCGCAGTTCCTACTGGCAACTGATGGTAGAACACATTCTCCTGTAGCACACTGCCCCACAAAGGCATGTGTAAAGCTATGTAACAACCATGGGACTGATAAAAATTTGCCTAGTAACCAACATCCAAATTTCACCTTTGCTTTGCAGAGGCAACAAAATATAGTGATTATAATTTGTTATAAATAAATAAATAAATATTTTGTTAGAGTACACGGTTATGTTTGCATGGCCCTCAATGGATAAAGATGTTTTGTTTTGTTTTGTCTGCTGATTGTGTAGTTACAGCATATTGGACGAATCAACAGAAATGACTCCAATAGAATGACTGTCATTATGTGATGATAGTAAAATGTGTCTGTGATTGTGCCAATAAAATGTGTCTGGTGATTGTGCCAATATGAACTGATCAAGAGCTTAGTGGTCTGAGTGACTTGAATGATTTCTGAATAGATTTTGACAGAGAAATCAATGTAATGCACATGAGAAAGCGCCAAGCGCAGGTGAAGGTTCCTGTCAACGGGACTCATGTGTGAAAAGTCATTTGTTCAGCCAGCCACACACATACTCTGAACTCCCTGCAGGCTCCAAAAATAAGTGATTCTGCATGACAGCACAGTGAATAGCCATCCGAGCTTCTTTAGTTATCACTAAACACTACAGCTTGTGCTTTCCCGGGATTTTCGCAGTGTTTTCTGACGTACACACTGATCCAGGCTCTAGAAGTGTGAGTTAGTGATCTAGTCTCCAACAGCACACCATGCGCACTTTCTTAGAAGTCCCATTTGCTCATAATAAGGTAATGCGGTTTGACACTTATGCCTCCGGTTGTCAGGTTTATCATCCTCAGCCTGTCAGTGCTGCATAATGCCCATCATTCTGTGGCCTGCCTCTGCTGGGGACTGCGAGGGACAGCTTGCATCACTTCAAACCTCATCCAGCACTGAACTGTGCCCCCTAATAAAGCCTAAATTGCCCACCTTGGAGCAGGAGAGTGGCTCCAGACATTCATTAGCTTAATGAAAACAGGCCACTCCACTGCAGCCGCCCAGTGAGCATCTTCACACTGTAGCTGAGGCAACCATCTGCTCCGAGGCACCCAGCCAGCTGCAGAGTATTCCTGTCATACACACCCCGTCAGAGGGGATGCAAAAGGCACACCTCCAGCTCAACTGCTCCGAGAGAGTTGGTCATGACGCTTTGGCGCAGTGCTGCAGTGTTGCTAAATATACTGCCCTACCCACACCTCACCCTTTCACCTGAAACTTTTTGCATTTGCTTTGTGGCTCCGGCTAAATTCGGTGACGGTTCTTCTGCGTTTCATCAGCTAGAGTTCCGTACAGCTGCATCTACAGCCTGACTGGGAAGAGCATGTGTTGAGGAGATTCCAGCCATGTGCTAGGCAGGGTATGTCAACATGTGTTATAGCCAACTGTTTCATTCTGGCCACCACATATCAGCTAACCGTTGCAAACATTTTAAGGACAAATTCACTTCCCTTAGTAATGTCTGGCTCACTGGGCTGGACATATACAAATACTGTAGTAAACGGCCTTATCGCTAAAATTATGCAACATCAGACTGTACAAATGTGTGCTTTATTTACATTACAGTTGGAATGTCACGGATGGTGGACTAGTCAAACACAACCAATATTTATGTATTTATTTATTTATTTGGGCCTCCTAGTCTTAAGACTGTTTTTTAAGAGTAAAGTTTAAGAGTTAAGTTTTTTCCCCCTGCTTGCACAGTAAAATTCGTATTACAGTAAAAAAATTTGTTTTACATTTCACACAGTAAAACTCTCACAGAGAAGATGTTGTTTAAATTCATATCCATTTTTTTATGTCTTTTGCCATTACCCCTGTGTTGACAGTGATACGATGTGTCAAGTTAAAACATGTGAAAAATTGTGAAAGTGTGTGTGTGTGTGTGTGTGTGAGATGTGTTCTCAACATCCAAAAGGTCACTTTCTTATTCTGTTTTATTGTCCTGTGTAAAGATATACAAAATGTTTTTAAAAGGTTTCTCAAAAACATATTACATCTAAAGTGAATTTAGAGAGGCTGCTTTGCTAAGGGGATTGTAGTAATGCATCAGATAAAGTGATGAACACTGAACATGAGCTGACAGTGATGAAGTGTTATAAAGGGAATCTGATGCACCGTTTTCTTACAATGGCAGCATTTATTGACTATTTAAGATTTGTTGTTATCATGGACATTAAACAAACCTCTGCAGCCCAAATCTGATTGCAAAGTGTAAGACTCAGAAATCCCTTGAAGATACAGCTGTATGATGCACAGATGTGAGTAAACCAACGGAGAGAGGGGGTGAAAAAATGGTGAAGTCCGAGTGTTCTCAATGACCGCTGATCTGCTGTGTGACTGAAATGTTAGTTGCTGCCCCAAGGCAGTTGCTGGATAGCTCATCATCTGAGTAGTATTACTTGAATCCCCATTGGAAATAAACTCATTATGTTATGCCTCATACAAGCATGGACTTCTGGATCATTTTGAAGATCCCTTTTGGCATTTGGTACATGTTATAATATCTCTGAAAGCAGCGGAGCCCAACCACTGACCCCAAACATCGATTAGACACATGAGTGGCTGCAGTGCCCTGCAGAAACAGGTGTAGACTTTCACATCTGTTTTGATTGCTTCTGAAAAACTTGAACCAAAAAATGTTTGAGGACTGCCACAGATTTCATTTTGAACCAACAAAATCATTTTTCATTCTCTCACTGTAACTGTTTTTGTGCTTGATGAGAAAAACCAACCTACTTTTTAATGTTTTTTTTTTTTGACTGTGAAGTAACTGAGGCAACTGTCTAGGGAGCAGGCAGTGTGAGAGACCAACCGTATTGCTTTTTCTCTCCTCTATTACAGTTTAATTTTGTTGGGAAACTACTGGGGCCCAGGGGCAATTCCATGAAAAGATTACAAGAGGAAACGGGAGCAAAGATGTCCATCCTCGGCAAGGGTTCAATGAGGGATAAAGGCAAGGTAAGATGACTGGCAACAACTTCTTTTTTTATTCTCCTATGTACTGTATAAATGCAATATATTCCATAAATGCTTCGAGTATTATTATTAAGATTGACATTGATTTGTTTGTAACCATAAATGCCATTATATTAAATAAAATATCTCAACTGACTCCTCATGACAAAAGCAAACTACCTGCATTTGTTTAGACCTGTATTAAACCATTTGTTGATTTTTGTCAATGAGAAAGTGTAATAGTATTGTAATTCTATGGAAGTCTATTTCTGCCACGGAAAAAAAAATAACTTTTGGTATGACATAAAAAGATAAAATTATGAAATACAAAGTAATATATAAGGTAATATATAATCTAAAATGTCAAAATTATGACATGCTTAGTCATAATTATGATATTAGAAAGTCTTAATTATGACATAAAATGTTGACTTATAATTTTGACTTTTTATTTCACAATTGAAATTTTTTATCTCACGATTTAAACTATTTATCTCATAATTATGACTTGGCATTCATAATTTGAAAAACGTTTTATGTTATAATTATGTTGAAATCCGAGTGTGTGATTTTTGACTGGAGCGAGGAGTGGATTTTTAGAAAGTCAAAAAATTAGCACAATTAATGCCAACAGTTCATACTATAACTGCATTTTATCAAGAATTCAAGCATTAAACATCATTAACTGGCTTGTCAGATATGTGGATCACTCAAATCAGAAAGAAGGTGAAGGTTAATGACGGCGATGGACGAGTGTGGGAGGTTATATCCTCAGACATGTTTGTTTGTAGCATGTGAATTCTCAATATTGACTGGGTGAAATCACGTTTTAAAACAGTTTATTGTACAGGTAGTTAATCTCCACTCTAAACTAATGTGCACTACATTGCTGCACGCGCCCACACAACACACAAGTTCGCACATAACGTACAGATCGCGCACACATAGAAACATTCAGGAGTGCAGAAAATTATTGTCAACGCTGTCCTGTGGTTTATCAGCTTAAAAAAGGAAAAGTTACAGCATATTCTTTCTGTTTCTGAAGTAACTACAACCCTCAGCTTCGCCAAAGTAGAGAGACGCTGCACACACAAGTGAGTTAAACAGTCATTTAATATAAACTTGGGCTAATTGTAGTGTTCCAATAAACCACGTTAAAACTATTCTTCTAGTACTGTGGATTTAATTTTCGTTTAATATATGTTCTGAACAGAACTTTGTGGTATTTCAAAACATGCTGAAATACTTTAGCGACAAATTTCGCCATGGAGCAAAGGCGGAGCTGCATTTCTGATCAGTGGAGTGAGGAGCGGGAAACGCTGAACCCGGAGCAGAGCAGAGTGAATATTAAATTGCTGCCGCTCCAGTCCGCTCACATACTCTGGTTGAAATATTGGATACTAAGTCATAATTATGAGATTTAAAAAAAATTATTGACATATTAGTCATGCAGTAACTTTCAACGTTTTAACTAAATTTCAACGTTTTATCTAATAATTATGACTTTTTATCTCATAATTATGATTTTTTGCATGTCATAATTTCGACTTTTTTATCTTATAATTATGACTTATCTAATAATTTTTTCTTTTTATATCATAATTATGATTTACCAAAGCATTATTTTTTTTCATATGTGGAGGAAATGGGCTTCCATAAGCTTGTGCATGTTATGCACACTACATTTATTCCAGAGCAGAGTGCTTTATCCCTTAAGTCCTGTAAACCTTTCATTTATTTGAGTTTAACAAGCATCAGCAGTGGCTGATAGAGCAAAGTGTGAGATGACGCTGAGACAGAAGATCATTACCTGCTCTATATGCCCCTTAGATAGAGGAGGAACTGCTGTTTTGAGCATTTACCGATGTTGTATACATTCTTGAAAAGAGAAATATATATTGCAACCTAACAGACCTATGTTTTTTTTGTGTTTATAGAATCAACAGTATCTCTAGGTTGCAAAGGAGTTATTGAGACTATTCACAGTATGGATCTTTCTCAGTGGATATGATTTAAACATGTGCTTTGAATTGAGTGTTGGTGAGTGTAATGTTTAGAAATGGCATGTTGTGATTCAGCCAAACAGCTGCCCTAAGAGACACACTGGTCATTTACCTAGCCAGAGAATCGTTCCAAATGTAATATTTCTCGGTTTGCTGCTCCTGTCATCTCATAATAGGCCATCTTGAATTCCCCAGCTCAATAAAATGTTCATTTTAATGTAATATTATTGAATGCAACGCCATTGAATGAAAAACATTCATATCAAGCATTAGTTTTCTTTCACTTAGTGTATGAAATAGAATGAAGCAATAAGCAAAGCGATGCTGTATTCTAAAGAGATTTTACCAATGTTGAGGGGTGTTGTTAGGCACAAGTGAAGCATGGAACCATGGCATATTAATATAGCATTGAGATATTAATGCTAATTAGTGTGCATATTTACATCAATGTTGAATGTTGTTCAACCAATAATATTTTAGAGCTGGAACAATCCTTTTTTCAACAGCACCATGATGAAAACATGAAGATTTTGAAGATCAACAGAAACTTTGTTTATGCAATCAGCAATGCATTTACAGTTACCTGAGCCTGAGCGTGAAGTATGAATTATTTACACAAAAGCTGTTTGTCCTCATTTGGTCTCTGAAAAGTGTTCTGAACTTGTTAGAGGAATGAAATGTAGTGCACAGTGCAAAACCCAGTGTCTTGTTCACATTCCACCTGCAGTCTATTTTAGCCGTGTGCTAAAGGCATGTGGGCTGGTTTAGCGCTGTGCCGTGAATATTTAAACATTCTTTTCAGCGCAAACACCTCCTTTCTAAATAAACGAAGCTCTATAAAATGCAGCGGATTTATCTGTGGATCAATCTATTACTGAAATCAGATTGGCTGGTTTATGACGTAAAAAAAGCAATGAGAGATTTTTTCATGTGCAGTATATCAGAAACCATATGAACAAATTATGACCCCATTGTATCCAATAGAAATTATTTTTACTAGATTTATTGCATTTCGCATGCTACATACTGTACATACGTGTGTTTATATGTGGTCTTGCATCAATTGTATACTAGCATTGTGCAAACTGCACTGTGCAGATCACATCGTGCACACAGCCCCAATTTTACCATTACCTGATTTACATAATTTCTTATGTGAATTGTGTGCTCAAGCAATGCAGATGGCATGCAAATAAAATATGCTTTTAGGGCTATAATCTTTTCTTAATGAATTCCCCCTCAGACTTTAATTTAAACAAATTACGGATATTGTTTTGACAAAAATCTGTCTTCATTGCAATCATTTCACAGAACCAAACAAGACCAATGTTTTGTTATTGTTTTATAGTCATACATTGTTACACGCTAAAAATGTGTCCAAAAGAAGCAAATGAGACAGGAATATGCATTGTTTTATTCCAAATAGCCATGTGGGGCGTTTCTACAAGCAAAATGTTCTTTAAGTTTTATAAACACACTTTTCACTATAGAATTTCACACTGTTTTAACCATGCAGAAGAATCGTAGTCTGAAATCTATTTAAATTTATGGCAGAACTCAAACAAGAGCCTGTTGGATTGGTTTAAATCCCAAAGGCAATCATTAATGCAAACATATTCCATTATAAAGAGTCACCTTGAGCTGGTACAGGTTTGTTATACATATGAAATTAAGATTCAGCCGTGCATCTTTATAGACTTGTCTGTGCAGTATCTGAAAGTCCTACTGAGGTCTTCATATAACACTGTCTACATCCAAGTATCTGCAAAGCAAGGAATATTGCATTTAGAATGATTCCCTAGGCAAGTAAATGAACAGCTTATGTCTGAGGGCAGCAAATTGACTGAATCAAAAAATGGTATGTCAGGATATTACATTCACCACAATGGCAATTGGTGTTGCGCAAATCTCAATCTAGGGGATAGACTCAAATGTTATAGCAGAAATATTTAACTCACATTCTTAATTTTTATGGAAGTAAAATAAAATCCAGTGTTTATTATGACCCTGTTTCCATGAGTTTCAGGAGTAGATTTTATTTAGCTCTATAAGCTTTTGTTTGAATGTTTCAAAACTGAGCTCTTTAACTCCATAGGGGCACTGGATAACTGTCAGGCTTATAAGTGTCAGATTCACTATTTGTACTTTACTGGGAATAAATATGAGGAACCCTTCATTTTGTCACATTTGAAGAGGATTCTGCTGTGCTTAGACATGCTTACTTGAGTGCCTTTTGAAATGCATCCTGGGAGACAGACCTACCTTTTGAAACAACAGAACATTTTCTTCATGGATTGACATGAAAGGAAAGTTAAAGCTTTCAGGCTTGAAACAGAACAAATGTAAAAATGAGGTGGCAGACTTTTCACTGCCTCCTGCTTCCCCTTTTGTCTGTCCATTTTTAAGTTAATCTGAAAGTGAAAGTGACATGACATGTGGCCAAGTATGGTGACCCATACTCGGAATTAGTGCTCTGCTTTTATCCCATCCAAAGTGCACACACACAGCAGTGAACACACACACACACCGTGAACACACACCCGGAGCAGTGGGCAGCCATTTTTTTGCTCACCCGGGGAGCAGTTGGGGGTTCGGTGCCTTGCTCAAGGGCACCTCAGTCGTGGTATTGAAGGTGGGAGAGAGCGCTGTACATTCACTCCCCCCCACCTACAATCCCTGCCGGTACGAGACTCGAACCCGCAACCTTTGGGTTACGATTCCGACTCTCTAACCATTAGCCCACAACTTCCCCAAAAGCACTCCCTGCTCCCCTCAAAAATCTGGAAACACCCACAGCATCCACACCTACACGCATATATTTGTGTCTACTCTCAAAATCACCGTCTGAACCATCTCACCTTTCACAATTCATCGGTGCCTGTATACGGAGCCCCACAAAATATAATTACGCCTCTCAGAAAAGCTTAAGTGTCTCCTGACCTTTCGTCCATGCAAAGCATGATGGAAAAAGTGCTTGGGTCACTTTGAAATGATAGAGAGATGGCATCGGTAAGTGTTTATTAAAGCTGAAGGGGCTACAAGGGCCCGCATCAGTGATCAGATGGCCCCTACATCAAAGTCCTCCTGTCTTTAAGAAGAAGCCACAGTCAAATAGTAATCAGCATTAGACAGAAATGTTGGCTACCTTAATTACAAGCTTTTTGAAGTTTTACGTTTTTTGAAGAGCCACAACACCTTTAGCAATCAGAGAGAATTGAAACACTTAATTCTTCTGTGAAATATCACCCTTTTCTGCTCTTCTGATGGCAGGATTTAATCAGAAAGGTGACAGTGTCAGTTTATTTCTGACAAAAGCCCTTGGGCGGATTTAAGCATGATGATTTGCAGTATCTGCGTACCCATTATCTGTTACAGAGTAAGGGTGTTGATAGGTTCCATTGTTCACAATTTTCCCATACCGTTATGAGAATTATTATAAAATGTGAGTTGAAAAAGTCATATTTATGACCTTTTTGTCAAAATACATCCAAAGAACATCACTTCAAACAGACTTTCTTTCTTAAAGGGATAGTTCACCTAAAAATTATTATTCTGTCACCTGTATGACTTTCCTTTCTATGTGCATGGGATAAAAAGATCATTTGAAAAATGTCCCACATGAGGGTGAGTAAATGATCTATCCCTTTAATGCCTTTCCAGTTCACTCTCAGTTCAAAATATGCATGGTTTGGTTTGAGGGGAAAAAAGTACTGTTTATTTAATTCATTAATGATATGATTAATTCTTCACACAGAAGTCCTGACTATTTTCCATCTCTAGGAGGAAGAGCTGAGGAAAAGTGGAGAGGCAAAATATGCCCATTTGAGCAACGATCTTCATGTTTTAATTGAAGTTTTCGCACCACCTGGAGAAGCCTATTCCCGCATGAGCCATGCCCTGGAGGAGATTAAGAAATTCCTTGTTCCAGTAAGTTCATATAGTCGGATTCCTTAAGAGGGATGGTGAGCTGGAAGCCAAGATGAGATGAGTGCACCAACCAATACTGAACTCTAGTGCTCTCCTGCATGCATAAACTTGTTCATGTTTATTGCATAGAAAAAACAGATTATAGAGTTATGCATATGATTAAATATATACATTGGAGATCAGCCTTAAAAAATTGGATGTTTAATATGTTGGAATTGGCTAGAAACTGAGAGAATGCTGCTGGTTTCTCATAATGTATTTTGCAAATCCAAATTAATTTCACCCTAGGTTATGAATTTTCTTTAAAAAACAAATGACAAGTTCTTCAGCTTTTGACTCTGTACAGTTCAAAAGTCAGTAAGATTTAAAATAATAATAATACTTTGATACAAGAGATTTCAAATGAATGCTGTTCACTGTGTAATGGTATGCACATAAATAAATAAACTAATAAATATGTAAGCGGCACAACTATTTAACATTGACAATAATTAGATTTAATATTAAATAAATTAGATTTATTTATTTACTGAGCACCAAATCAGTATATCAGAATGATTTCTGAAGGCTTATGTGACACTGAAGCCTGGAGTAATGGTTGCTGAAAATTCACAGCAATAAATTACATTTAACATATTAAAATAGAAAACAGATTTTAAATTGAAATAACATCTCACCGTATTACTGTTTTGTTTTTTATTTTTTTAAAATGCAGCCTTAGTGAGCCTTAGAGACTTTTACAAACATTAAAAAAATGTACCAACCCCAAAACTTTAAACAGTAATGTACACACACAAGCCTACTTGTAATGTTAGAAAAAGCGGGTCTTGGAGCTCTCACAGGTAATTAATGTGGCAAATGAATATCTCTGTAAATAGTCCAGATCAATGTTCCCTCTAAGCTGTGCCGTGAGTTTCCCTCTATGCCGCTAACAGGACAGATGCAAAAATGAGTTGGGAAAGCCATCTGATTGAATTCTAGTAAATGCGAAATAAATGCAATGCTTGGGCAAAATGCTATAGAGTTGGTTGTGCTATAGAAGCAATGAATGCGGTTCGTGAATGCAGAACATTTACAGTCGCACACAGGTGTAGTAGTGTGCAAAGTCTACTACATGGGATGTTTTAGATAACTGTAAAAGAATTCACATTGTTTTGAAAATATTTGTATATTATATTATATTATTATAAAGAATTTAACTGTTCCGTGTGAGATTTATTTGAATGATTTTTAATAGAATTTCTTGGTAAGTAACACAGCACTGTTAAAATGTTTTCTCAGGTAACCTAAAATGTGCATCATTTAGTTACATCAAGGGTCAAATCAAATACAATATAAGCAGTTGGCCTTCTAGGAGAGATTCCCTGCATTCAGCTCTCCCGCCCTGGGCTTTAGGCAGGCTCTTAGCCTCTTGGACCACATCTTTGCATCATCCACAGCACTGATCTGGTCACATCCTCCATATGTTTTGCTGTCAGTGTTGTTCCATGTTTTCTCCTTATGCCCACGGCAGAATACCAAGCAGATTAATTTTCAATCTCAATAACTCTGTTTCTAATCTATATCTGTAGTAGGTATTTTAAGATGTCATAGACACGCTCCTGACATATTATGATGCCTCCTTTTTTAGCCAAATTCTAAGACAGCAATGTGTGGGTATCCATTTCTGTTAGGATGCTGCCATAAAAGCAGCTTCCTATGTAGGCAGTATGCAGCTAGGCAGCTCATTAGGGTTTGGAGATAATGTCTTGACATTTTTCCATTTTTGAATGTGTTTATAGTGGTCTACTCGTTTATCTTTGTCAGAAAGCTTGATTCCTGTCAGGATTAAAGGAGTGTGCTGACATCTCAAGTGCACTTTGAAATGTTAATAATATCTAGGCAGCCATGTGAATATTTCATAGCATTTGTTTTATAGAGACATGGCATTCACTACATGGCCCCTTTCTAATTCAAGGATTTTGTTAGGTCCCTTAATTCCAGTGAAAACAAACCTAAATGCTACGTCACACATGACATTCTAGTGTATTGTATCAGTATCAGAAGATCTTAGTGTGCAAACTGGGAAGTACGTATGAATGAGATCGGAAATATACAGGGGGGCAAGACTATGAAGTGCTTTGAAAGTGATGAGGAGTATCTTGTATTGAATACGAAAACGAACTGGTAGCCAATTAAGTCTGTGTAGGATGGGAGTAATGTGAGAAGATTTCTTTGAAAACGTGAGAACCCTAGCTGCAGAATTCTGAATATATTGGAGCTTATATATTGTTGTGTTTGGTAGACCGTAGAAAGGAGAATTACATTAGTCGAGTCAAGAAGTAATGAAGGCATGAACCAGTGTCTCTCTCAGCATCGTTGAAAATTAAGAAGGGACGTAAACGAGCGATAGTACGGAGGTGAAAGAAGGCAGACTTGGTGAGTGAAGAAATGTGAAAAAGGACGGAGAGAGAAGAGTCAAAGATTAATTAGTCAAATAATGCAAGCACACCATCATTTACTGTGGTAAGATATTTTAATGTTTTGAAAGACATCTCATGCTCACCAAAGTTGCATTTATTTGATAAAAAAAATACAGTAAAATTAGTAATGTGTCCTACAGAAAATTTTTGACATTCAGAATAATTTATTCCTGAGTTGGCAAAGCTGAATTTTCAGCATCATTACTCCAGTCTTCAGTGTCACATGATCCTTCAGAAATCATTTCAATATGCTGATTTGCTGCTTAAGAAAAAGTTCTTCTCATTATCAATTTTTCAGACATGTTGTCCTTCTTAATATATTTGTGTAAACCATGATACACGTTTAGGATTCAAGATTAATAGAAAATTAGTAAAAAAAAAATGCATTTATTGGAAATAGAAATCTTTTGTAACATTATAAATGTCTTTACTATCATATTTAGTCAGTTTAATGCATGCTTCCAGAATAAAAGGAGTGTCTTTTTAAAGACAATAGACCATAGAGACAATGATGTTGCTTAAGCTGTAAAGATATCATTGTCAAAAAAAAGAAAGCTGCATGCAGATTATCTTTAGCTCTGGATTAAATTGCACTATGAATTGTGAAGTTCCATTGAATGAATTTTGTAATTCCAGTTTAGCAGTGTTTAACATAGAACATTAACATCTTTTAAAAAAAACAAACAAAACGACTTTACAACCTGGACTACTGATAGGCCTAAACCTCTGTTGATAAAACCTACAGAAAGCCTATAATGTGAATACGAATACACATTGCCACAGGCAAAGAGTGATTCATGCAAAACCCAGCATCTTCAGTAGGTGTGAGTGGGCTCTTCTCAGCGGCAGTACTGTACATCTATTGACTGAAGTCTCATTAAGAAGGTAACTGGCTAGATTTTGCAGGAAGAAGTCTTATATGTACCAATAATACAGAGAGGATGTACTCATACGGAGACTGAAAAGAAAAAAAACAAGAAGTTTTTTCTATTATTTATTTATTTTATTTTTTCAGCCTGACTGGCTGGCTGGACATAATTTGGTCTGATGTTTCTAAGACTCCCTGTTTATATCCTAAATCAATGCATTACCGCTGTTATTAAATCTGATTCAGAACATAATTAGCTTTACCACGAGACACTCTATATAATGAGTCCATCAGAATGCTCATTACATCTGATCAGTATAAAATACATTTCTGTCTGTCCATGTGTTACCCTCATTTCTCAAGGCAAGGAATGCAGTCAGATTGTTGAGGCTGCGACATGGGCTGCCCTGGCAACAGGGAAAACCTAGAGTGCTGATCCAAGCACTTCACCTCACCTTACCAACATGGTACAGAAGCTATCAAAATTCCAATGTCTAGGTGATAGTCTCTGTAGTTTCTAAGAGTATCTTCAGAGGACTGTGAAATGATCACCCCTCATTTGTCATATTTCCAAATGTTTCACAAATTAGCACTGTAGATGATAGATATTTAATGTTTTAGTTATTTTTTGAAGGAAAGTTATACTCTTTATTTGGTATATTTACATTTTATTTAATAATGGACAAGCCTCCATTTAGTGGACACAAAAGCAGCTCTAAACCTCAGAAATGCAATTTTTATTGATCGTTGGACATATCTTTGTGGAAAGGCCACTCTCTTCTAGCTGCCATGTCTGATATTTGCCTGTACCCAGCTGTTGTGCCAAACAGGAAGGGAATAAGTGGCTGGTGGAAATGAGGCTCAGTTTATCTGCCTGTGGCAGTGACATGATAATAAAATAAGCGCTATCCACTCTGTAATCGTCCTTGTGATTCAGGGCCCTGTCATGTTCAATCAAATGAGAGAGGTACTTTATAAATGCAGAAAGTGGAATTATTCTTTCACAACAATGCACTGATAGCTGATGTCAAACAAAGTTAATAAGCCAGCGCTCTATTTTTCTCCTGCCTCTTATCATTTCTCTTACTCTGAATGAAAGATATGTGTGCATCGCGTTCCCTCATTCTACACCATATTTTCAGTGTGTGTTGGAGTGCATGTCATATGGTGCCTTTTTGTCAGTATGTATGCAAAACTGTTTCTTGTCCTCCACATCTGAAAAACAAGCTAAAACAGGTTTCTTTTTATCCTTATTTTAGTTTGAAGTCAGCAAAACTTTCTGGTAGTATATTTAACATTCCCTGCCAACTTTCTGGTGGTTTGGCAATGCATTTAATACTCTGTTGCTTTGACGCTGTTTTCAGCAAGATGTGCATCCAACTGGGTAGTTTCTTTATGTAAAAGCATGTCAAATGAGATGCATATACAACACCTTCATGTTGGTTTATACATGTATTTTTATATCAAGTTTGCTGTTTCTTTCCACAGGATTACAATGATGAGATCAGGCAGGAGCAACTTCGTGAGCTCTCCTACTTAAATGGCTCAGATGAGCCCAGCCGAGGAAGAACCGCACGAGGGCGAGGCTTA
This sequence comes from Sinocyclocheilus anophthalmus, assembly GCA_018155175.1. NCBI lineage: Eukaryota > Metazoa > Chordata > Actinopteri > Cypriniformes > Cyprinidae > Sinocyclocheilus > Sinocyclocheilus anophthalmus. The sequence continues at coordinate 28,151 of JADLZN010007252.1, forward strand.
CGTCTGACCTCCACAGCATCCACCCGGTACAGTAGCTTCACCACACCAGCCCAATCATAGAAACCTTAAAGGAATTGTCCATTAGCACTGCATTATTCATATACTTTATTTATTACCAGGAGATGACTTAAAAAAACACATAAAACATATATTGTCGCAATCGTGTGTTTAATGTCTTCACGTTTCATCAATCAAAACGTTTCTTTTGGACTTTTTATTCAGCTTAAAGACTGCATGAAATCAAAATGTACAATATTTATTTTGTTAGCGCACATAATCCATGCAAGTTAATCCATTTGTTTTGGTAATCTTTAATCAAAATCTGATCATTTGCTTCAGCTCTGGAATGGCATTCCTTCTCTGCTGACGTCAGTTTGACGGCTTGGGCAGAATATTCTTAACCACACCCTCTAACCATTAGTTTGCTATGATTGAGAGATGGAGAGGAGGAGCGCAAAAATAAAACCCTGTTTCAGATGGAAATACTTAACAATACTGATATAATGTATGCTTTTGTCCATATTAGCAAAGAGTATTTAGGGATTACCTGGCACATCATAAGTTATTACTTCTATGGGTCAGTCTTGGACTTTCTGCGCGAGAGCGACCTCCGGTTCAAGTATGAATGAAACATACACTGCGTGAAAGTGTTGAGGGCTTTATGATGTTCACATCGCCTCATTCTGATACGAATAAAACATCAGGTCATGCACAGACTATCTTGTCTCTTAGAATTTAAGTGTAGATTTATTCTCATTGGCCTTTGAAAACCTCTATGTGACACACTTCACACTTCGCCCGAAAAAGTACAGGGGAGAATTTACCTGTTATTAAAGTCGGTGGGGGGGGAGGGGACAATCACCGCGATTCTAAACCTATATCATACAACAACAATAATAATAATAATAATTTATTCTGTGTTTCTGATGAAACAGAAGTCAGCCAAGTTTACACTAACTGCTTTAACTCTAACTGTTAACAACTCTAACAGAGGCCCAATTTTCACTCCCAAACATCTGTGCACTGTTGGATCATGAAAGTGCCCTGAGGCTCAGTGTTACTAATCAGGTTAGCAGGTGAAGCTTTAATTGTTCTCATCAAAAGCATAACTTATATATACCGTCATACATTATTTAAACCATCTTTAATGTTTATTTCATACATTTCACACTGCACTTGTTCTAGCTTGCTTGAGCCTCTGAAGATCCCTCTAGGATTCTCCCAAAACAGCTACAACTTGGACTGCGTTTACACTGCAAGTCTTAATGCACAGATCCGATCTTTTGACCATATCCGATTTTTTGGCACGTCTGTTTACATTCACTTTAGACACGACTGGTATCCGATATCGGTTTAAGCAGGGTGCCCAACCCTGACTCTGGCGATGGAGTCCTTCAGAGTTTAGCTCCAACTCTAATCAAGCACCTGCATTTAATTTTTAAGTGATCCTGAATACCATAATTAGTTGCTTCAGGTGTGCTTGATTAGGGTTGCAGCTGAACTCTGCAGGACAGTGGGTCCCCAGGAGCAGGGTGGGCACCATGTGTTTACATTAATTCCCACCCAAAATGATTGTCTGCAGTGATCGCTTTACTATGCACATGGTGGACCCTCGGGTTTTAAATGGCTGTGCTTTTAAAATTATTTATATAATTCACTTCGAATGGCCATTAATATTTGCCAGCATGGACAACGGCTGTCATGGATGTTAAATTTTAATTTGTTAGACTATTTTATCTACAGTTCGTTAGAGGTAGAATTCTTTAGTGAAATAAAGATGATATTTATTAAAATGAATTCGAATTAAGCAGAGAGAGAGAGAGAGAGAGAGAAAGAAACGTCATGCACCCAGGTGCGATAATCGCGAGCGATTTGGCAGCATTGCAAACAAGCTTGCGGTTCTGTAATTACAAAAAACTGCGAAGTAATCACATCAGTGCTGAGAAATATATGGGGTAGCTTTTAGCTGTTGTATTTTCAAAATTCACAGGGCGGGGGTTGAAAACCAGTTCCTGAATGTGCAATTTCTTACCTATAAAAGTTTCCATCTCAATAAAATGCGAGCGCATACAGCACGCCGGCATTAAAATGGCATTAAAAATCTTTATGAGCAAACGTGTCGCCCTCGCATTGGGAGTTCTGTGGAGAATCGGATATGTGTGTTTAGACGTAGGTCGAATGTCCAGATATCAGATCCGTGTATCCGATTAAAATCCATGTTTGGAAGTGGCTCAGATCTGATGCAAAAAAATCAGCTCTTGTGCGGGTTTTTGTGATTACACGTGTGCAACAAATTCCGATTCTGTGTCAGATGTGAGCGAAAGATCGGATTTTTTGTGCCAGTGTAAACGCAGCATTAGATTACCCAAGTAGTAATTAATAGATCAAAATGTGATCTTTCGGTACGTTCTGACAGATAAAGCGTAAAGCATATTTTCCCCTGATGTGCCCTGAGAAGTTCATACCACAAATCAGCATGGCAAAACCAACACTGATGAGGCCATTAGGTCCATCACGCAAATCCAAAGATCTCTGTGGATCTTTGGATTTGGGTATGGGACGAAATGTAGATATAGACAGACTAAAACATCGGCCATTCACCAGGATGGTACTCCATCTGCCCGCTGCACAGTAACAGGGTGAAAATTACTCAGAAACAGGGACAGCTTCACCCTGATTCCACAGATCATCCTAAAAAAACAATAGCAGCCCACAAGGGAGTGAAACCGTATGATCAAAATAAAGCTGTCTCTATCGGACGATGAACAATTGTGTTCTACCAGGGACACGGGAGGTAGGGGTGTTGAGGGGGCTGCAGCACCCCCTGTTTCACATGGTTGCAAATGCAACGCCAAGTTTGTACATTTACATTTATTCAGTTTTAGCATTTAATAAATTTATTTGTAATGATCTCTGAAATGTAAATTGTAAGTGGGCTATAACAAACCCATGTTTATCTTTATAAACATGATTCATTTTACTTGTGATGTTTTCTATATAGGATGATTAGCCTAATCCTCATGAACAAGTGACGCTAGCACGTGGTATCAGACATGAACTATACAGAATACGAACAAGATTAACTTCAATACAAGGAGATGATGGCGCAAAAGCGAATTTCAGATTTTTTAAAATGCCCATCCCAGCAAAACTTTCCAAAATAGGCATCCAACACCACCCCCAGCACGAGCACTGACGTAAGTGAACAAGCTCCAGCACAAGCACGGAGACAAGTAAGCCTAGCGGACCTAGCCCAACCCCCGAGATTGATCAGTTACTATCGATAATTTAAAAAATGTGATATGCAGTCAAATTTCCAATGCCACTTAAACGAGTGTTCATATCGACGCACTTGTAGTGCTTTGTGGAGTTGTCAAATGAGGTGACCCCCCCCCCCCCCCCCCCCCTTCACCCAACACGGACACACACAGCACCCCCAACCGAAAACATCTTCCCGCGCCCCTGAGTTCTACAGACTGCTTTTTGATGCCATGCTTCACTGCCACTGTTAAAGTGTGTAACCAGCGCCCCCCCAGTGCTATGAAAGAAAAGAGCTGAGGCAGTGAATATTGCAATATCTTTGAAAACTCTGCTGTCTCACCTTATTGAATCACTGGCATTATGGTTCACAGGGCTTTAATAGGCTGTCGGTGATGAAAACACCAGCTAACAGCAACCCACTATTATAGCACTGCAGCAAATGACTTAACAAAAAAATGCTAATTTTTCACCTGTAAACACTGGAGTTGTGCTGCACTAATTTTGCATAGTGCTGCCACTGCATCAAGCCTTTGGAAGGTTTGGTGCTGATATCAAATTGACACTTTTACTGAAGTGCCTAAGATAATAAATACAATGTAAATTACATATGAATTATTTTATACATTAAACTAAATCTACACAGACCCAACCTAGTTTGATTAAATTGATTAATTATGTCATTATTGGAAAGTTGGTTTATGAATTTGTGTTGTAATTTATTTTAATAAATTTATAAAAATAAAACTAAAATAAAATAAGCAAGTTAAAAATGAAAAATAAATATGCACAAATATGTTGTGCTAAAAATCTTAAAAAATATATAAAAATATTCTATTTATATTTTTAAATGAAATGACAAGTTAAAAAAATAATATATTATGTTAAATGTATTTTCTTTCAATTTATTTATGTCTTTAGAGGTCGAGGGGGGGCAGCTCCACCCCCTCCACCTGGACGAGGAGCAGCAGCAGCACCCAGAGGAACTGTGGGTACACGCACCTCCATCCCCACACCCACACTAGCCAGGGGAGTGTCTGCACCCAGGGCCAGAGGAACTACAGGGACCTCTGGATACAGAGCCCCAATACTGCAGGCCACGCACAAATCATATGATGACTATGTAAGTGAAGATTTTTGGAGTGCGTATGTGTTTTAGTTTTGTTTCAAGAACTACTGATGTAAAAACACTTGCTGGTTTTATATTTGACCAGAGTTGAGTTCAAAAACTTGTTCAAAAACTTTTCATTATTGAAAGTCTTGCTTACACACCCACACAAACAAATATACACAATCACAAAATAAAAGGCTTGACAGAAAAAAGGTTTATGAATCCTTAAATCAAATTCACTGAGGTAAATGGGCAAGGAATGGCCTTTCTATTTACCAAAGGTTGAATGAATCAGTGAAGACAGAACCCATTCTGACAGATTGAATTCTGTAAGATGTTAGTATACATGCTGACATACTGTAAAGAAAAGCCATGTGGTGCAAAAAGAAAAGCATCTCCTCTCTTGATTGGAGATGATGAGCTTGACTATCATTATCAGTAATATAATTATTGATGATGGTCATGATGATGCTGATTAAATAATAATGGAAGCTTTGCTCATTTGTAGGACAGCGCCTACACATTGCAGACTTTTTGCATCCAGGTGTGCACAAGGTTATTTTTGAGAATTCTCAGCCAAGTGAATGTCAAACTCCAACTTAATGAAAAAAGCAATATCTCATGGATTCGTTTCCCTCTGAGCTTTTGCCTAATGCAAAAGCCCTTTATGTGCAGCTCTGTGGCAGATTGGTCTGTCTGCATGGGGAAATGTTAGAGTACATACTCATTACCAATGTGAATTGAGTTTTACTGGAGAGCCTCTGTATTATGGGAGACATGGAAAACATGGACATATTTCTGTGAGTAATTGGATCTGCGGTAGGCAGGTGGAGGTAAGAGGACTATGAAGTGAGCAGTTCACTATAGGAACATATTGTAATTTACATTCAAATCTACGTTGACAATCCCTTTTAAAAAAAAAAAAAAAACCAAAAAAAAAAACAAAACACACAAAACATCGGGGATATGCATAGAGTTGAGAATTCCTAGAAGGTATATCTCTAAAAATGCGGGTGTTTCAACCCAATGTTGGGTCAAATATGGACTAACCCAACTGTTGGGTTAAATTTTGGTTACATTTTAATGAGATTTTAACCCACACGTGGGTTGTTCATATTTGACCAAACATGGTTGAAAAAAACCCAGAATTTTTAGAGGTGTAATGTGGAAATATATAAGTGTATATATACTGTAAGTATATATTGTACATGTCAGGTATATCTTTTTTATATATATATTATATATTACACACAGAGTGATCTGAATCTGAAAACTGTATCTTGTATTACTTATTCATATTTCTTTGGTAAGAATAATTTCAAAGATTCAATATCTTTCTGAATCATATTACATTTGTGTGATTAACATAACAGCAAAAGGTTATATTACAGTAATATCAAACAATCATGTGAAGGTTTGATGCTGATATACTATAGTCAAATTAAAACTTTTACTGAAGTGCCTAAGATAATTCATTCTTATACATTATTTTATAAGGTTTGCAATTATTTTCAGGGAAACACATCACGGCTAAAGTAGTTCCAGGCAGGTCTTGACCGCATTACATGTTCATATCACTTTGCCAAATGATTTGAGTTATTTCAAAGGTCCTTACAGCCGACGACACTGACCAAGCTATTAAATATAGTAAACAATAGGATAAAAACAACAAATAATTTCCATGTTTTTGCCACAAAATAATGTTTTATTATGTGCAGAAAGCACATACTCTATTTCTCCTGCTCGCTCTCCCTTACAAACACACACATATACAGTACAGACACACACCAGCACAGAAACGTGTTGTCAGCGCTGTTCTGACGATTTTATCAGTAAAATAGTTCAGCAACTAGCAAGGTAATAACGGCGCTGTTCTTGCTGCTGACGAACACTGTTGAGAGACCCACAGACTCAGGTAATTCACACACACTTAGTATCTCTCTCTCTCTCTTTCTAATAGGTTCATTATTAACTGCATTAGTCTGCAATCGATGGCTCAAGTCTCCATTACTAGGTCTAAAATTACATTTTGGAATTAGCAATGAAAGCGTGGGTTGAGATGCGTAAGAAATTAATCCTACACTCAAGAGCATTTCAATCAGCGTTTCAAGCGTCTTGAGGTGTGGTAGCCATAGTATAAGCAGAATAATTAACTCCTCGGGTGTGCATTATTTTCTAATAATTCAATGGCCCATCGTCAATTATTGCTTGCTTATTATACAAAATTCTTATACATTAAGCTAACCTGTTTCAAATATGAAGTGCAGTTTAAAAAATACAATAAATTACTGATATCAGTTTGTGTGTGTGTGTGTGTGTGTGTGTGTGTGTGCGTGGTGAGTGTGTAGCCTGCTTTTTTAATATGATAAATTTTCTGTCTGGTTTTATATAAACTTGTCATCAGGTTTAAGATGTATAAAATGAAAGACACATGAATATCCACTGTTGTGTGGCAGCGTTCTGCTCTTTTTGTTGGTGAGGATTTGAATCCAGTTAATCACAGCTCTTATGTATATCAGCCGAGCCGTGCCAGACTGCCTCCTCCTCTCCCTCTCAGCACAACAGCTTTACTCAAAGATCACAAGTGCTTTCTCAGAGGGCTCTTCATTCTTCTACAAACCAGTCAGACACTCCTCTATGAGCTGACACCCCTTTTCTTCCCACAAAATAAACAGATCTCGGAATGTGGCTTAGTAGAATACTAGACGGATATCTGTGCTGTAACATTTCAAAATAATATGTTCGAAGCTGATAGGTTGATTGTTAATTATCCAATTTTTCTTGTCTGTTGGCCATTGTTTGATGTTAAAATACTTTTTCCTATACCAGCTTAACATGCAGAGTGCTTGTAAGTCATTTGTAGGTTGAGTATGCTGAAAAGTGTAAACACTGACGCTCTGTGGTGCTATCAAACCTTTGTTTTATTATTTGATTATTGATTGATTATCCTGACCAGTCCAGCATTACAACAGTGTCTCAACCAATGGATTTAGTGGTTTAGGGCAGAGCTATCTGTTTGTCTTGACCAATGGCCAATGACCAATTTGAGAACAATAATTATTTTTCCAATTCTGTTTGGTAACACTAGTAATTTACTCACCCTCTTATCCTTAAACTCAAGAGACTTTCGTTCATTTTTGAATCACAAACTAAAATATTTTTAATGAAACCTGAGAAATTTACATTCCACCATTGAAAGTACATTCCTGCTAAACTTTAACGCTTTAAACAGCGTCAGTCAAGCATGTTTGTTTTTCCATTTACTATATTTGATGTGCTCTATGTACTGTATGTGCATTTGTAAATGTTTATATGTGAGGGTGAGTAACTGATGGTAGGATTTTTATTTTGGGGTGAACTGACCGTTTAACCCCCTCACAGTTTTCTTTTTTCTTGTATAATGTACTGTTTTAATGTAACTTTGAAAACTAATTAAAAAAAGCATGTAGAATGCCTTCTAAGGTCAAAACAAGCTCACTGTGGATAAATAAATGAAACGGGTCAATCACTGTGAAAGAAGCCCTTGAGTGTCTCGGATAGTATCACAGTAAACCTCTTACGCACACAATCACACACCACTTCACATGGCAAAAGCCGATTCATGGTGCAGAATAGAATGTTGCGAAAAGGCTTCACTCGCACTATTTCAAAGCAAGGATCTCACCACGGCTGTAATTGTTTTTTTTAACAATGGGCTCGCTTACACCGCTGACTTGACATTTCTGAGGTGAACTAATTATTGAAATGGAATTCTTCATGCAGAACTCCCTCGTTTAATAAAACAGATGTACGACATACACCTCGAGAAGAAGTTTAATAATTTCCTGTTGAAAAGAAGCATGTGGAATGCTTAGAGGCTCAACATATTATTTCATGTCTGAGAGCTGCCCATGAGAAGGCAGTTAAAAAACTGGGAAAAGAAGCACTTGTGCTTTTACTGTGAAAATATCAAGGGGGATGAGCTGCATGTCATTACCGGTTAAATTGTTGTTTACAGTACACGCAAATATCAGCCCTTATGCTTTCTATGACCTACAGTATATTTACTGGTCAGTGATTACTGAATCAGAGAACACTGGCTACGGCTATCACAGCTCCTTGTCGTGCATGAAATAACGCCTATTAAAATTTATTGCAACATGATTTGCAAATGCGCAGTAGATTGCTCCGTTGCAGGAATTGCGGCTTCTGAAGGTTAGAAGTGATAGCCTACTTGTCTGTCATCAGCTTACTGAATTAGTTCTTGTATTTGGGTGAATGTAAAAGTTTATGTAACAAGTAATATGTGCTCCTATATTTCTACAGTGAGATCTTTGGCAATAAACAGTCCTAGTTTATCACATTTCTGCTGCCACTTTCTTAGCACTGGCAAACAACTGTGCTTTCAGGCAAAGCCAGTGCTTTCAGGATAATCTAAACTGTTATTTTAGTTCTATAAATATTCATGTGGTTTTTCTTGGGTTGGTGGAAGGTGCCTTAAAGATTTCCAGTGAGCTGTTATCATATATGACATCAATTTGTTGGTAAGTGGTAAGATATTTGAATTCTTTGGGGGAAAAATAATATAAGAAATTAAAACCCGACTCCTGGCCATAGACAACAATTTGCTTGATTAAATTATTTGAGATATTGTTTGCCTATACAGACTGTGTAAATTTGTCCTGAATATGTGATGATTTCTCTACATGCAGAGCAACGCATTGTAATCGATACATTTGCATGAAAATGTAAAGAGAAGCTCAGAGTGCAGTTTAAAAAAAACAACAAATCACAATAATTCCATGCTGTTAAGTTTAACATATATTAATATAATAGTTATTTTACAAAGAATGTCCCATACCAGGATGACTAAATTCCAATTAAACTCATGATTCTAATTTATTTAATATACAGTACTACTTAATTGTTGTCATGTATTTCCTAAAGGTTGGCCAACTGGTTTCGACAAGTGAATTTTTGGTGCAAACACAGACACCAATGACAAGAGTTAAAATCAAAACTCCAGTTGAGTCAGTAGACTGGTTTTTCCACCTTCATTCTCCTCTTTCCAAAAATCTGTGGTTAACTAAACATAATACTTAATTCATCTAAAGCTATTAGTCACTAATCACCATGATATGAAATGCAGTTTCCCTTTAATATAAAATTGATGTGAAATGAAATCCCATTTTGATTATGTTTGAAAGAATTGTGCCTCCTTTGAACGTTTGCAACAATCAGAACGGACCATTAAATAGATATATGGCCTGTTGGATGTCAGTATATTTAATATATATTTTTTGCTCCATCCTGTCTGGCCTATTGCCCATGTTGGCTCATACTTCAAACTGAAAATATTAGCCCTGAAAAATTGGTTGAGAAACAAGTGGTAGACAAAGAGCCCTCATTCAATAGAGACGGAGCCACAGACAAAAAGCATTTTCAACCCTTCATTTCCCTTTACTGCTCTACAGTGAGGAATCATATTCAGTTGCCGTCCCACACAGAGATCAGTCTCTGTCAAGAGGTGTTGGTGGTTGTCAATTGATAATGAAGCAGAGTATTGAAGACCTTTGGCTGTCTGCTGTATTAATTACTCTTGCAGTGCTCTCTACCACTTGATTTATTTCCTGTTAGCTTGCTCAATAGGACCAGAGTTAATTGCTCTTTCAAACGAGTGTTGAAATGTAACGATCAAACACCATTAATAGAGTGCTCGATTTGCACAGCGGCGTGTAAGTGCATGTAGTAGCGTCCGCCAATCTGACACACTAATTTGTATTTTGGATTTAACAAATCAATTATTAATTAGATTAACAAACAATCACAGACCCCTCACCCAATCTACTGGATGTTAGGTTTCGGCTGAACACCATCCCCCAACCTTGGTAACCATGACAACTAATCATGATATCACCGGTTTTATGGCCTAAAAGGAATGCAGGGGATAAACTCCCTGCATTTTCCTCACAAGAAAGACACACAATGCCCAGAGAAAAGGACTGTTCTCTAATTAATTCATAGGAAAACTTTCTTTGAATGAACACACAAAAACCTTCAGGTCATTGGGTATATTATTGCCATCGTGTATTTTGTCTTTGATATTTTTAGACTATTTTATTCATGCTTATGATAAACCACTCAGTCATATAAGTAACTATTTCATGTCTAGTGTCTATGAATTCGCCTTCTTATGATCGATACAAGTGTGTATATTATATGCTGATATCTATGCAACATATTGATGTTCTAAGATTTTTTACTAATTTGTGCCTCAACACCCAAGCTAATTACATATGCGAAATACCATGCTTACAGACAAAGAGTAATAAAAATCCCCAGTATTTCCAACCTCCCGCGTGGGATTTCAGCCTTCCTCATTGGACAAACACATCTTGAGAGGCGTGAATCTCTGCAAGCTTTAAAAGGCCACACTCCATGTGAACCCCCAGTCGGTGGTTCGGTCAGAAGCAAAGATAAAGATGTGAGAAAAACGCTTCAGGATACAAAAGCATCTGTGCCAGGCCTTTCTTCAGCCTAGTCCTTTCCATTCATCAAGTGATTCTGACTCAAACTAGCTCTTTCTCAGCAACCAACTTCAGCAAGATCTTGGGGCCTTAGGATTGCATCAGGAATCTCTTTCAGACACTCGCAAGTATCAAACTTAGTCTTATTAATTGATGCATTAAGTATCAGTTACACTTTTTACAAAGGTGAGTTTGAACTAAGAATCTGACTTATCCCTAAAGGTGTAGATCTGCTGAATATACAAATGGTTCCATAAATTTCATTCCTTATGCCTCTTTCTTTAGTGCTAAACTTTAAACCTTTCCTATACCAACTGTATGCATGTGTGTGTGTATGTGTATGGTAGACCAGTTTATGTGTTTATGTAGGATTTTAGACCAGTTTATGTGTTTATGTAGGTAATAAAACCTTACTTGTATCACACTTGAAGTTGTTCATCGTTTGCTCATAACTGGAATCACTTAATCATGCAGATTTACGCTACAAACATTTGTAGAATTGTACAGTAAGAAAGTTATTTCCCTTAACCAGGAAATTAACGTCTTAGAATTGACAAGACGGTTGACCATGAGTGGTCAGCTAAATATCTACAGCAGATCTAAAATATGAATAGTTAATTATAATTAGTTATGGTTAATTATTCATATTTCTTGTTGTGAGCTAAATTCGCTACAGATTGGAGAGAATGCGGGCATGATAAAACGAAAGTTATGAGTTTAAACACTGGCAACTTAAAAGTGTGTGCTTGATAGCCCAGGATAAAATAGGACGTGACTTCAGATGCCCGGTTGTATCCCTATTTGCTGGCTTGTTTAGATGAAGATAAAGTGGGGGTTTTAATTGGTACCGCTATTATAATTGTGAAAGTCTTTATGTATTTCATGCTTAATGACATCGGTGTAAGGTTAATCTGATTTTAACAAAGAAACCCTAATTTCAGTATTAAAACATAAATCTGTCTTGACAAAGCGTAAATCTGAATCTCAGCTCAGCGCCATGTCCAAACTGTACCATAATGTAATATGCTTTAGTGAAGAAATCACAAAATTGCAGTATTGTTTAAATTGTTTCTTTGAAGAAGAAATCTCAGTACAGTTAGATCAAGGTAGATGTGAGCGCTGCTCCACTTTCTACAGCATAAAGGCCTTATAGATTACAATTAGATTGATGCAATTCATCTTCACTTTGACTGTATATATACAAGCCTACTAACCTGGTGGTCATTACTGTGTTTCAATCACTAAATGTGTAATACTGTACTTTAGTACTCATAAGTGAGGCAAACATAACTACATATATGATTAAACCGGTTTTAACTTACAGTAAAAACGTTTTGTAATTCTTTAAACAAGTGCAAGAAGTTAATGTTACATTAGAGAAGCACTCACCGAAATGCATAGGTAATGCAACAAGTCTTGAAGGCCGAAAGCACCACGTTCTAAAACTGTGAATGTTTAACATAGACAGACATTAAACTGCGTTCATTACACTGGCATGCATTGGTTACCGTGACAATGACTTGTCACAGGAAGTGCTAACTCCACATAGCACACGCGTCACCTGGTGATGCCATGTTGTAAACAAACCACCTTAAGCAGCTAAGCTAACAGGACTTAGTATAGTTTCATCTTAGGCTAAGTTACCAAATAGCTTTAACAATTAGGGGTTAAAACTCTTTAATTGAAGCTCTTAAATACAACATGTGTGTGTGTGCAGTGTGAAGTAATTTGAAATTAACCTAATCCATGGTTTCTGATTTTTCACTTTCTTTTAATTTTTTTGTTCTTTTTCTATGTTTCCCAATCTTCAATTTGTCTCAGCGAATTTAACTATCTAGATATATCCTTCCTGAATGCTATTGCTCAGATACTAGTTAATTAAATCTAAATTTAAACTGTCTATCTAGAGAATCATTAAGGTATTGGGTGCTTTCAGTAACACACTAATCACTAGTGCTGCTAATTGTTCCTAATACCAGAATGATTACCTTGTTTTGTTAATAGCAGTCAGCTAATTTTAAATCCATTTACATGTTATGCCCCCTTGATGTTCTCTCTGAACCTCAAAAGGAACCAGAGACATTTCTATTTTTGATTTGTTTATTTTCAAAAAAAAAAATAATAATCATAATCTGAATAGAAATGCTCTCCTATTCCTTCTGCTTTTCCCTTTTCTCCTACATACCTCAGAGATTAAGCCTGTTGGGGAACCGTCAGCAAATTCTGATTGATAATTTGACAATAATTTGACAGTAGTCTTAAGTCATCAATCAAAATCCTGTTTACGCCCTTTTCAGCAAAACATATGCTGACCCAAAACTATTTTAGCATTCACACTCTGTTTTGATCTTGTAGTAGTCTCTAGCCCTTACTCTCAACACCAGTGTGTCAAAACGGTGCAGATGCTCAGACTAACTGCCCAGAATGCAGAACAGAGAGGGCCGGCCAGGCGTCGTGAGGAACACCCCCATTACCCAGGCCCGACGACCACCTACTGAGCCGAAAGAAACTGGACACAGAGAGAGAAGTGTACCTCAGACTCAGGACTCGGGCGAGAGTTGTGGCTGCAAAAAGCTCGCCAAGGTCATGGCCCACAACCTCATGGGTCTGAAACAGGAGGTAAATGATCTCAAGCAACAGATCACAGCGGTAGCCCACAAGGACCCCAGCAAAATGGAGCTACAGGAGGAAATCAATAGATTTAAAAAGGCTCTGACAGCTGCTGAACAGCAAGAGCACCTGGAAAAGGTAGCCAGAAAGGACCTGGAAAGGAAACACACAAAATTACTATTAAAGCAGCAAAATCCTGAGCTCTTAGACAAAGTTGCCAGAAATGAGACTCTGATCCAGCAGCTGAACAAAACTCAAGACAAGCTTGACATGTTCCGAAAAGAACTCGGTGACTCCTACAGGCTGCGAAAGGAGACGCAGTGGGAGAGACACCCTACTCCTGCATCCTCATTCAGCCGTGCAAACTCCCTCATATGCAACAAGCTACGAAGGGGAGAGCCAACACTTTCTGCTTAACAACTGACAGAACAGAACTGTAATACTTCCAAGCATCCCTGCAGCAGCGCATGATGTGACCCCCAGAAACTTTGAAAAGCTAGCCAGAAAAATCCCAGCATTCACAAGGCCAGGAAAATAATAGTTTCCTACTTAATGCAGTACGAGCAGTAATTTAGAACAGTGGAGTCGTTTTAAACATTGCTTGCAAACAGACCCAATAATCAATCTTATGTGTCAGTCTCATAAGTTTTAGTACCTTCTTATACATGCGCGCACCAGTTTCAGATCAAAATCAGATAAAACTATAGCTCGAATGTGCCTTCCTACAGGTAGTAGAAATTTTCAGTGCTATAATGTGTTTAAATCGAGATCGGAAGAGAAACTAACCTGATTAGCGAAGAAATCCTATAATTTCTGTTGTAGTCGAGCACAAGTCTATTTTCGACGACGAAATCTCAGGATTAGCAAGCTACTATAAATGGTACCAGATAACGGTCTGCTTTGGGCAGAAGAAAGCCCTTTTCAGTATGTGGAGGTGAGCTGAGCGATGCCTCCTCATTTCATGATTGAAGCCGATTAGTTTATGTATCATGATTCATACGACCCATCAGTGAAAAGTGACGTAACTCTTATACAGCGCGCACCAGGTTATGAATAATAGATAAAACTATAGCTTGAATGTGCTTTCCTACAGGTAGTAGAAAGTTTTCAGTGCTATAATGTTTAAAATCGTACGATAAGAAACTAACCTGAATTAGGTGAAGAAATCCTAATTTCTGTGTTAGTAGAGAATAAGTCTATTTTCTGACGACGCAATCTCAGAGTAGCAGCTCATATAAATGGTACCAGAAAAAATCGGTCTGATCTTGGGCGAAGAAAACCCCTTTTTCAGCACTGTGTAGGTGATCTGAGCGATACTCCTCATTTCATTAATTTAAGGCATTATTATGGGTAACGTATCATTGTATTCATTTTGACTCGCTCATTTGAAACATTTACGTAAAATTACTGGTGTTATTCTAGCGTAGCTAACTCCGAATCCACCATTGCCTGTGAAGTGAATGTGCGGTTTTGAGTAATGAATGAATTTGTACGGGACATGCACGAGTTTCCCATGCATGCTCACATCAGTGCAAGTCTGCTCCACCTGCACCTGTTGTGAGCTTGCATTTGTCTCCTAGCAACACGTGACCCCGGAAGTGTGAGCAGACTATTCCGGTTAATCTGACAACAGCATCATTCAGACCGTGTGTAAACAAAAGTGCTGAATACCGATGACTCTTAAGCTAAGCCTGTACCTCAATGCTAGAGGTTTAGCACTGACTAACATCTTAGATAGGAGTGTAAAGTGGAACTTTCTAACCAACTCTCTCTCACTATCTATCGTCACCTCTCTCTCTTCCGCATCCTGGTGGCACTTCTGTGAGCCAGCCGTCCTGCGGGACCACCACTCCTGGGTTTATTGTGTCATGTATTTGGTTTTGACTTTATTATACCTTTTTTAATTTTATTCATTTTTTAAATTGGTTAGCACAAAGTACCAATCAGGCGGAAATTGATTGTATTAAATCGAGATTTAATTAAATCAAATTTTTATGTATTTTGGTATTTATTCAATTTTTTATTTTTTATTTATTTTTGTTTATTTACTTGCCCCGTTTAATTTCAACAGCTTTAGGGGGAAACCCCCCACCCCCCCCCCTTTTTTTTTTTTTTTTTTTTTTTTTTTTTGTTGTGTTTTTACTTTTATCTTATTTTAGTTTTTTCACCATCACCTTCGTCGTTTTTGGATAGGATTACAGTATTTCGAGCAACTGTTGTTTCCTTAGCGATTTATACAGGTTATTAGTAGCATAATCTCTGTTTCCTCTCTACTTCTCCTCACGTCTCAGTGCCAGGCCTAATACATTGAATGGCAGCTACCATTCAACACAATGTAGGGCAAGATAGAAATAGGAACAATTCCCACTGTTTCTTTTTATTTTGACGAGGTATTTGGTGGGTCCATGCTAGTTTAGCTAACAGCCTAACCCAAGGGTTATGAAGTCTATTGCAGCATCAAACACAAGTGAAACCTGCTTAGCCATAACTCTTAGAAACAAAACTAAAATAGGTAAAAAATGTTCCCTTTTTTTTTTTTTTAGTTCATCTTATTTTATTTCAGTTTCGTAATAGTGACCAAACCCGTGAACCATCAGTAGTATAGCCCGTTCATCAGCTGACCCCTGCTTACGGCCCCTCAACAAAGTTACTCAAACTATTCCTTTGTGTTCACGAACAAAAAAAAAAAACATAGCACCTTACCTCACTAACTGCCTCCCACCAGCTAGTCATACCTTACATGGCCTACACAGCCGTTCCCATAGAGATAGTTTAACACCTCTGAACGTACCTGCATTTGCCTTGTGTCTCACTCTCTCTGGTGTTCCCACAAGTGTGACAGTATGTCGCAGACATTCCACAGACAACCAGCCCTGCCAGCTCACCAGGACCACCTGGACAATCAGTAGAGCACTGTAATGGACATCATTCAGCTCAAAGCAGCCAACGACCTGCCATGGCAAAGAAAGGAACAGCGAGACTGCGACATAAGTGAACACTTGAACAGCATCATCCTCTCCTCGGCCCACATCCTCAAGGGCCTCAGACAGGAGGTATTTGAGCTGAAACTGCAAGTCACAGAATTTTGCAGAGAACTGACACCTGCTCAACGTGAGAAAGCACAGAACGGATGCAAAGATCCTCACCGAATGGTGCGACAGAAAGAAATCACTAGTCTTCACAGAGGCTCTAACAGCTGTTAGACACCAAGCGCCGCTGGAAAAAGCTATCACACAGGACTTGAAAAGAGAACTTTTTCACACAAAGTCACTCTTAAAACAACTTATGTGGAACTAAATGAGAGAGACACCACATCTTAGGCCTTACAAGGCCACCTGAATACAGACAGAGCTGAGGTCCAAACCATGACTCAGCAATTAAAGAGGAGCTTGAAATGGTTCAGAAAGAATTTAAACAGTCATACCGACTGCGCATAGACTTAAGCAAAAAACAGCCGGCTGAACATCACATCGCCAGCAGTGCAAGCCCTCCACGCCTGTGCACAGCTACGAAAGGGGGGGGAAAGGGAGCCAAAGCCTTCTACTTGACACTTCACAAGTCAGCTCCCTAAAAACCCCTGCAGCTGCAACAAAAAAAAAAAAAATTTTCAGGCGAACCGAAGCAACGCAACGAGGTGAATTCAGTGTCACAAATGAACTGAAATATGCTTGCAGACCACAAGGCGAACAGATAGGGAAAACACGAAACAGAGCTTCCCCTGGCCAGCAGGCCCCCCCCCTCCGCCAAGAGTTTGAACCTGCGAGGGGGGGCGAGAGCCACTGTTCACACGTCACCAATCAGCATCCACAAGGGGGTGGGGCAAGGACCTTCCCAGAGGATCACTGCAGACACACACAAAGTGTGACCCCACAGACCCCAACGAGCAGGCCAGAGACAACACATCTGGCAACCTAAATACACTCAGACCCAGAGTCTGAACACGGACTGATCGCTGCCCCAGACACCAAGCAGGGCCGGCGTGAAACTCCCCATGCTTACTACCACAGACTTTGACAAACTTACTCCAAAGCTCACAATTACCCTGGGATGGCGGAGGACACCAGCTGCAAGAAGTCAACTAGGCATTAGGGCCTGCCGCACAATACCTAATCAACAGCTGCGTAACCTGACAAAGAAGGCCTTTAACAAGCACAAGGCCACCACTAAAGGTGTTTGTCAAACCCCAATGATTCTGAACTTCACAACTCAGAATACAAAGCTGGCACCAGAAGGCACCCAGCATTGCCAAAATGCAAAAACCCTTCTACAGAAAGCCCCTAGAAAGAAGAGGACAGAGCCATCACCATGGCAACAGACCCAGGTTCCAGACCAACCACTGGGAAAAGGCGTCCTCATCCTGCAAACACCCCGGTATGTCCAACAGCAGTCCACCACAACATCCTCATCCACACGGGTGCTCTGAACGGAGGCTACACAAGGGCAGCTGGACACGCCTACTTATGGGTTACAGGAGCTGCTGACACTCGCAAAAGAGATCCTTGAACAAAACTCAACTAAGGAGTATTGAGAAGGACAAACCTCTCACTCCTTGCCTGCTGCAACACAGCATCAGGCCCTCCAAGGGAGGAGCATCCCTTGAAACCGGTCGACACCCTAGAAGCAGCCAGACAACGTTGGAATGAGCAACGGGCCCACATGCCCAACAACGAAACCTCTACCAACACAACTCAGGCAAGCTCAAGTCGGTGCCGCCACACGAGCCAAGCGACACCGCAAACATCAGATTTTTAGTGACGTTCGGGCAGAACAGAGAGCTAACAACCAACTGCTGCTCTCCTGCCATCATCACTAGGTCAGTTCGAAATTCTCTGCATACTACAGAATCTCCATAACAGTTCCCAGCAAACAATGGAACCACCTGCACTCTCACCAGTGAAAGTCTAACCCGGCTGTTCCACATCGTGGGTACCACAGATAGCCTACTGGCTAACAGCATCAACAAAAACATCCTACCCGGACTAACTCACTTCAGGATGACAGGTGACACAGCCTCGACACCTGCTGCATAAGCTCGAGGACCCACACCTTGCTACAGCCTACAATCACCACAGCACACCACCAGACAGCAACCAACACGGCACCAACAGCCAAAAACCACCACTGGCTCCCAGCCGTGAGTGCCAGGTGTGTGTTCGATTGTTCTGCACCTTGACATCGCTCGTTGTTGTCTATTCTACGGACAACAACGCTCGAAAGGGGGGAAATCTGTAGCGTCTGGACCAATTGACACACTAATGTATTTTGGATGTAACAAATCAATTATTCATTAGATTAACAAATCGTCACAGTCCCCTCACTCAATATACTGGATGTTAGGTTTTCGGCTGAACACCATCCCCCAACCTTGGTCACCATGACAACTAATCATGATATCACTGGTTTTATGGCCTAAAAGGAATGCAGGGGATAAACTCCCTCATTTTCCTCATAAGAAAGACACAATGCCCAGAGAAATGGACTGTTCTCAAATTAATTCATAGGAAAACCTTTCTTTGAATGAACACCCATTTTATTCAGGCCATTGTGTATATTATTGCTGTGTTTTATTTAATCTGTTGTATTATAGAATATTTTTATTCATGCTTACGATAAACCATTCATTCATATAACCTTACATATACCTTTGTTTAGTATCTATGAATTCGCCTTATTATGATCGAAACAAGCGTGTATATTAAATGCTGATACCTATGCAACATATTGATGTTCTAAGAAGCGGTACTAATTTGTGCCTCAACACGCCAGTCCAGCGATTCATATGCAAATTACCATGCTTTCACACAAAGGTTCATAAAACTCCCCAGTATTTCCAACTTCCCGCTTGGGATTTCAGCCTTCCTCAATGGACGAACCCATCTTGAGAGGCGTGAAACTCTGCAGGCTTTAAAAGGCCACACTCCATGTGACCCGCCCATGTCGGTGGTTCAGTGAGATGCTAAGATGAAGATGTGAGAAACGCTCCAGGTTACCAAAGCTCGTGCCAGGCTCCGGCATAGTCCTTTTCATTCATCAAGTGATTATGACTCAAACTAGCTCTTTCTCATCAAACAACTTCAGCAAGATCTTGGGCCTTAAAATTGCATCAGGAATCTATTTTCAGACAAACGAGACTTGCAAGTATCAAACTTAGTCGATTTAATTGATGCATTAAGTATCAGTTACACCTTTTGACAAGGTTTGTTTGAACTAAGAATCTAACGTTTTCCCTCAGGTTTTAGATCTGCAGAATATGCAAAATGGGATTTTTGTTTTCTTTGCCCAAAAAAACAAGATAAACACAGCGAAAACTACAGATAAAAACAAAATAAAAACACAAACTAAATAAATAAATAAAAATAGAAAAAATAAAAATAATGAAATATAAAAAGAATATTATAACACATATAACAAAAAATAAAAAAAAAAAACAAAATAAAATAAAAAACATATACAAAAAAAAAAAAAAAAAAATAATTTGATAAATAAAAAGTTTTACAGAAACGAATAAATAAGAAAAATTAAGAAATAAGTTGGACTAAAAAAATAAAAACACAAAAAAATTAAATAAAAAAAAAAAAACTATAACTAAAAAAACAAAAAAAAAAAATAAGAAAAAAAAAATAAAAAAAAAAAAAACCAAAATAAAAATAAAAATAAAAAAGAATACAACAAAGAATATAAATTCATTCCTTATTTCTCTCCTCTTTACTGAGTTAAGCTTTAAACCTTTCCTATACCAACTGTATGTGTGAAGTAGTGGTGGTCTATGTGTATGTTAGAACGGCCTTAATGGTTATGTAGTATATGTTAGCTAGTTTAAGTGTTATGTAGGATAAAACCTGACTTGTATCACACTGGACGTTGTTCATTGTTTGCTCATAACTGAGTCACTTAATCATGCAGATTTTTGCTACAAGCTTTTGTAGAATTGTACTGTAAGGAAGTTATTTCCCTTAACCAGTAAATTAACGTTTTTAGAATTGACAAGACGGTTGACCCTGATTGGTCAGCTAAATATCTACAGTGGATATAAAATAGGAATAGTTAATTATAACTAGTTATGGTTAATTATTCATATTTACTGTTGTGAGCTAAATTCGCTACAATGTTAAAGTCAAAAAGGTCAGACACAAGGACCTTTTAAATAGCACTTTGTTATTAAACTAAGTAATATCCACACAGTGTTTGCAAGACCTCTGTATACTAAAGTACAAAGTAGTTTTTGCAATTTCATATAGATGTTTGAATGTGTTTTCATGTGTGGCTATTGTAGTATATCTTGCTTCTAACTTTTTGATGTATATCTTTAAGGAATAGACTTTAGTCAGAGTAGCACCATATTTAATTTCTGTCAGGAAAATGGGGCTGTCCAGTGCATTCATTGAATTTTATTGTTGTTTAACAACATACCGACAAAAACTCTGTAAAACAGTTTTGAAAGTTGTGATTTGATGAAAATTATACAGTGCGTGCCATTATAAACACTGTAAATCTATTCCTCGGAGCCTAGTTTTCATCCACACCAAATTTAATATAGCGTCTAACCTGACTAAGGTCTGTAGTTCACTCACCCTCATATCTTTTCAAACTTAATTTTTCTAATTTTCTTTCTGAATCAAACAATTCACTGAAAATATCATAGTCATACGGTAACAAATGACATGAGGGTGAGTAAATAATGTCATAAATGTCGTAGCAGACAAAAAGGACACCTCTTCATTTTTGTGAGTGTAAAAATGAAAGCTACTCCTTCCGCTCTTGATGAAGTGACCCTATTAAATGGGTAGGTCAGTCACTCCCTGTTCTGCTCAAATTTATTTCCTTAGAGCACTGTTGGTATTAGAGTGATTGACATGTTCTGAAATATGCCATTAAATAATAAAACATGCTGCCTCTTCTATACGCTGCTGCTTAAGATATGCATAGCACTCTATCAAGAGGACATGTTAACAAACCGGTCAATTAGTGGGAGAGGACAGAACCCTGACCCTATTAGCACAAGGAAAAACTAATAGAAAGTAAACTTGCGTGTTAGATCTCCTGAACAACTTAATCCCTGGCATAATCCGTAACTTTAATTTAGTCTAATCCTTCTTCATACTCATAAAACTGGACTGTTGTGCAGAATTTTAATGTAAAGGGAATAGACAGGGTCAAAATAGCTGACAGATTAGGCCTAATAAAAAAGGGAAGCATTTTCAGTTAGCCTGTCTGAACAACAAAATGGAAACCATAGATGTTATGATGTTATGAGAATTATTTAGAGTTTACCCAATAGTTAGATGTGTTAATCAATGCATTATAGTGTCATCACCACAATATTGTGTATTTAGCACAGGATTTTGTTTGAGATTAATTTTCATTTTATGATGCTGTATATCTTCTACAGACCAAAAAGTCTGAATGTTCGGGTGTATCTTACAGACACACAAATTTTAATAGTCATACAAGTGCTCCATTTTGTTTATGCAAAATAGAATGTCTTATGAAATATATAAAAATCTATTATGAAATAGAATGAAATATGAAGCTTCTGTGTGATTCACCTCTGTATTCTTTTTACGTTTATTATTTGATGTCCCTTTCAGATGCTTTTTACCAAAAGATTCTTATGTGCTGCTGGATTTCCATCAGATCAAAAATATGTGCTGCACATTCAGTATGTAGAATAGAATAATTCATTTCAATATCAATGTAAGCTTAAAAAAAAAGAAAAAAGAATAAGAAAAAGTGAATGGATGACACGAATAATGTACAGTAGGATCTCCTGATGAAGTTTTAATCTGTTTATTGTTTCTTTTGTCTGTAATACTGGATCGACCTAGGCATTATCCACTTGTCTTCAGACATGCCAGATCAGACAATTGTCACTCATTGATCAATTTTCTGTTGGACATGATTCAGCTGTGCCAGTCCTCCACTCTGGGAGTATATTTATTAGAGAAATCCCATTGCAGTGTAATTAAACATTGATTTTTCAACCCTAAACAATTAGAGTGCTGCTTTGAGACAGATTCAGTCCTTTAGCGTCACCCTCTGTGATTATTCTTTTGTGTTTCTATGATTTCAGGGATATGATGATGGTTATGACGGGGAATATGATGACCAGAGTTATGAGGGCTATGAGGACAACTACAGCAACAAGTCGAAAAGGTACACATTTATTTTCAAAAGACATTTTTGTCACAACATGATCTAATTGATGCATAACTTTGGCTCTAAGAATCTGTCAAAATGTCTCCTAAGAATTCGTTTTACTCCTACAGTGTCTCAGAATATTATGAATATGGACATGGTAATAATGATGAAGCCTACAACAATTATGGTAAGAATCTGATCTACAGTTCTTCTAAAACAGCATGACTTTCATCTCAAACTTACTAGAAAACTATTAGGATTTTAGGTCAACCATTTTGAATGGTGCACCGCAAAGAGAAACATCCTCTTTGCATAGCAGTAGTTCGCATAGCAGGCAGACTGAAACTCAGTCATGGCACATTGCCCACACCAGTGAGAAACCTTTTTGCCTCATTCATTTTCCATATATGTTAAATGTTTCAGAGCTTAAAGTAAGGAAAAACACCTAGCAGCATTTGCCAGTTGTTAAATCACCGAGTCCCAGGGCACAGCAGCTGCCATCCTACCTTACTAGTCTGCTTCAGGGCTTGGGTTTTAAGATGCACTTGAAATCATGGACTAGAGCCAGTAGAGAGCTGGAGGCGTTGCTGAGGCCCACCAAGAGAGTCAGAATGGCCTTTCAGCCATTACTTTGCCTTTTGAATATGTGCCCTCTCTGGATTACATTTGATGCAGTATTCCCTCTGTTCTTGGCATGGATTGTTGTTTTTCACTGATACCAGTTTCCCATTGTATGCGTACCTGCTCATCTGCATTGTGGCAAATTGTGCAGTGGAGTGTCAAAGTGTTAACAGGAATGATTTGATATTTTGCCACTTTTTGACTTGAAACCAAGATTTCATTGTGTTATGAAAGGTTTTGCTCGTCAGGCAGTCAGGATCATATGGAAGTCCATTTCTACCTCAGAGTAAAAAAAAAAAAAAAAGGTAATTGCAAATCTGTATCTCACAATAGTGACTTTGTGTCATATTTGTCAGTTCCTATTGCACACCGTGTTTTTAAGTCTCACAGTTGCAGCTTTGTTTCTCACAGTTGTTTGGTTTAAAAGACAATTAATATTCAGTAATATTATTGATTTAACTACACTGTTAATGCACAACACTATCGGATAAGAATTTGAACTGAATTGAGCTGGGTAATGACACTATGTTTCCAACATTGACACTTGTATTAAACTGAACTGAAACAACATTGAACTAAACAGAGCTGTATAATGACACTATTATCTTCTAGGTGCATAAGTGATAAACTTCAACACTGTTATTTTCTTGCTGCTTTGAGACAGTTGTTTGAAGCGCTATATGAATAAATGTGACTTGCCTTTGTTTCTTATAATTGCAACTTTATTTCTCACAGTGTGACTTTATACCCTGCAATGTGACTATTTCTAACAATGTGACTTTATTTCTCATAATATGACTTTATTGTGCCGTTAAATCTTGAAATTGTGACTTCCTATCTCAAAATGTAACTATTTCTCACAATGTGACTATACCTCACAATTTTGGCTTTATTTCTCACTATTGTGACTTTTTGTTGCAATGTGACTTCACACAATTGCGACTAAATTTGTTGTAAATTTGTATAAACTTTTTACAGTATATCAAAATGTGACTTTTTCCCACAGTGTGACTATATCTTGCAATTATGACTGTTTGACAATTTGATCTCACAATTGTGAATTTATTTCTGTGACTATATATCTCACAATGTGACTTTATTTCTTTTTTTAACGTGTCTCAGAATTACCTGTTGTATTTTTTCTCAGAGGTGGAGACAGGCTTCCATAAGATTGTAATGATCAGAGATAGTTTCTCAGTGAGGAGGATGTAAGGGGAAAACCTATTAAATATAATGTGAGTGAGGGAGGACTGTTTGTGCGGTAGTGATCATTACACAGAATACCGGAATAAAAGGGATTTTGTCATGATGTATAATGTTTTTTCCTCCTTTCTCTGTGAAACGGTAGTTAGCAACAATGAAGGTTAAGGCTCTTTGCCCTGAAGGCAGGCTGATTGTTTCCTCAATGGCCCAGTGATCACACTCAGAGAACCTAATGGAGCACCGGCTCCCAACACATACTGTATTTAAATGACAGCAGGGTCATACTGTGAGCTCAGCCAGGAGTTCATGCCTCATCTGCTCTGCCTTTAGTAACTGATAATTAGGGCAAAGTGACATTGTATATTTCTCAAACCTACGATAATGTACCGAGGCGAACATGCAAAGCCCTAGATGGGATGCGGGAATGGAGCTCTAAACTAATTATTGAAATGTATGTGTAAGATGATCAGCTGGTGCTCAGTTTATCATGTTGTAATGCTTAAAACAAAAAAAGCATTAAAAACGGCTAATGTCACATGGAATTACTTGGCCATAGGATATCCGTTCCCTGATGAATCGTCATAGCATTGCATTACAGCCACTTAAAGAGGCTCCTCTCCTTTGTAACATTTACTTGTGTTAAATTCCATTTTTTCTCTCAGTTATTTTAAATGAAGCTTGTTTTACCTTGTTGAGTTCTGCCTTTTTTCCTGTTTAATCGTTTCACTTTTAGCAGAAGAAGACTGGATGTCATCGCGGCCCAACCTCAAAGCTCCAGCATCAAGACTTACTCGAGGGGGCTACAGAGATCACCCCTATGGTAGATATTAAAGGTGTTCCAGATCATGTGACCTCCATACAATGCCAACCTTATTAACTAAATAATATAAAAGGGTTTTTTTAAGTGATAGGCCAATCTTGTTTTAAAATTCACACTAACCTTGGGGGGGCTACATGGTCCCTTCTTTTCTTATCTGAAACTGTTGACTTCTTTGTTTGATACTTTATGAGCTTTATTCTGGCCAGGATTTGGCAGTGTTCTTTTGTCATTCCTTTAGTTTTCCATTGTTTGTCCCCCAAATGTAAAGCATGGAATTAGCTACACATTATGCTTCCCTGACTTTGGGAACCTTTGCGTTAAGACAAAAATGTATTGCCAGAGTGGAGAGACTCATTTTGTACATAACATCTTCCTAATACTTCTTGATTTGATGATGGTAAATACTGAGTTTGTATATTTCATTTTGATATCAGTATTGGGTTTGAAAGCAATTGGCTATGTATGTAGCCACATCCAAGTGCTTTGCTTTGTGTGTAGCTTGTATTTGTACATAAAAATGTAATAAAAAGGATGTAAAGCGCCTTGTGCAAGCTTCTCTAACTAGGTGATTATAATTGTTAAACTTGTGTTGCTATAATTTGTTAATAAAGATGAGATAATTTTTGTAAAATTAGATTAGGTACGTACTTGTCTCTAGTACTAAATGCCTGTTTGACCTGAGGAAATGGTGTTTTTATATATATATCTATATAAAAAACAAAGAAAATCCACAAAAAGGAACCGTAGAGACGTTGTCAAGTCATTTTGTGTAATAATAGATAAGCTACATTTAATAGAATTAAACTTTGTTAAATAATTTTTAACATTAGCTCTAAATTGTTCATTGACTCTTGATTAGTCATTTAAATGTTTAACATGTTAATGGAAATCAACTGTTTAGATCAATAAATTGAATCTTTTTTAACACACTCTTTAAGCTTCAGCTTATTAAACAATAAGTCGGACTGACTTGTCTGCGCTAACGTGACTCTGAGAATGATATGGAGATTCAGGAGGTAAGAACGTCCCCATATTCCAATAAGATGAAGTACCTTCAGCCTTTGGTGTTAACCACTGTAGCCAATGTGAATATGTCTGATATTCACACTGTTTCATCACTCGCAGGAGTGAATGGGATCCAGTTAAAATGCTTTATCTCTGCTACTTACAGTATATTTTCCTCTTTTGCTATTTATGTTAATGAACATCAGAAGGCTGCATTTGTGTTGTAATATCAATGCTTTTAAATATCAGCACTATTGAAGGCCCCATAGAGACCTGAACTCTTTTTTGTGACTATTAGAACGGAATGCTGACGCGTATTAAGACTTCGAAAGGATGACTAAACATTAAGCAGGTAACCCTAATAATAACTCTAATGTTGCGAATGCCAGTCATAAATTAAGTTATTTATACTTCAAAAAGTAAACCTGCCCTCACTAACTCCAAATAAATGCCTCGGCCCTCTAAATCCGCTAATAAAGTTAACTAGTGACATCAAAAATGACTTACTAACACATAAAACAACACAATTAACAATCCATCTTTTAAAAAAAGTTAAAACTGATCTTTAATACCTGACCAGCTAAACTAAGCTTTTTAACAAGACACGCTGAAAAAGATGGTTGCTCTCAAATCATATTCTGCTCTGACAGCTTTTGTCCTCCCCCACAAATTGGTTTACTTTTTTGATAGTAACATATGCTTTGTCAAACTGTTTTCAATTCATCTGTTATTCGTGCATGCGAGTGTACGTTTGTTTTGACTTGTAGTCAGTCTCACTCATTGTCTCTTCTTCATTTTGTGTATTATACTTATAGCACCTCAAAATCTATATCCTAAATGTGATTTATCCTTCCAACAGGTACCAGTCTCTCTGTGAGCTGAGATGCAGTGGATTGAATCAGACTGGGTAAGCTCCAAAAGTGTCTCTAAACAAAAAAAATTGCATTCAAATACAGTTTAGGTATATATTTGTTTTTTGCTGGAGTTTATTATGAGTTCTTACCTGATTTTTATTATTATGGAAGACCATACATCCATCCATTTTCACCCAATATAGGCAGGGAAACCTATATCCTATATAAAACCTATACCTATAACCTATATAAAAAAATATGGATTATGGAAGTCATTTAGCATAAATCTGTCATGCTACTTCAGAAACACCAAGTATACACCTATATGTATCACAGAGCTGTCTTAGAGCAAGACAAAATAATAAAACAAAAAAATTTTGTTTCAGAGTGAGGAGCATGTACAATTAATAAGCCATTTAGCAAGTAACACAAACATCCTATTGGGATATAGCTTGAAGACAGAAACCCACTCAGTATGATATAGACTTGTGACACTACGCACAGATTAATTGCACACACCACTAAAATATTAAGGAGTGATTGTTTGACCTCGAGTGAAATGTGGCCTTCCGGAACAATGCTTTGAATATTTGGGTAATTCATATTTTTTTGTATTAAATATGCTGCAGGAGATCCCCGCATGTGAAGCATAACAGCAACAAGAGACAAAAACACACTATTCTTTGGGACTCATTTTGTTTGGTTTATTTTTTTCTTTTGCTAAGGCAATTAGGTGCATCAGAAACAAACAAAAATGAAAAAAAATCCATTAATGCAACATTTTCAATATCGATTTAAGCTTTTTTTTAAAGCGTGGGTCTTCCAAAATGCATATATTAGTCATTCTATTCATTTTGACCATCGTTGCATTATTTTGGTTCTCTTGATGGATGGATGGTCTTTTGTAGAGGTCAGCCATGTTTTATAGTCTAATTAAGGACAAGACAGGGGCATGCTCAAACAGATGCGTTTTTTCACACAGAAAACCATTTGTAAGCCAACAAAGGATGATTAAATCACTGACACCTATCAGATGGCTTATTTGAGAATGGAAAGGTAATGGGAATGGAAACAATGGCACAAATGTTTTAGCTGCATTAACACTGCTGTGGTTTTTGTTAATGGCCTGCATGAAATAAATCTTTAACCCTTATATTAAATTTGTCTAGAATATGTAATTAAATGAAAAGAAAAAGAGATTATTCATTATTTAAATAATATGATATTATGATTTGTGGACTGGTATGACACTGAATGGCTTTAGGCTTGCTAATTAAAATAGGCATTGTCTTCTAATTAGTGGCACACAGGTGGGTGGCGATTTTGCTATTTCACAGTATTGCCTTCGGCATGAACATGCAGTCAGCAGAGGATTTTGAAGCTTGGATGTATATCTCATTTGTCTTTATACACTGCTCCACAGTGAAAGAGAGTGCATGAGGTCTGATATTTTGACTGCAAATGTGAAGGTGGTTAATATGAAAAAAATATCAGTTTATGACTCATTAGTAACAAGCAACCGGACATTTTAGGTTGTTAAATCTGGTCTTCTGTGATTCATAATGCATTTTCTTTCTGCGGTGAGGAAGAATACATTTATGATGACAATAACAGATTAATGCATGATGCTTTCTGTTGAGTGTCTGTACTTCACACACAAGACATTCAGTTTGCTGTCAAATACTAGTGGAGTTTCCATCACTGTTGAAAATCACTGTTGTTTTCTATGACAAGTTGGTCATCACATAGAGAGCAAGAGACGGAGATGGAGAGTCATTTGAAAGGGCTTTAGAATCGTTATCACATTTCTTTCACATAGTAGGAATTGTGTGTAAAAAAATAAAATCACCATGATATTAGGATACTTTCACAACAATACAAAAGCGGATAAAGAGGAAAAATATAAAGAATATCAACATTACCTAAAATTGAAATCAATATAAATATGCAGATTTAACCAGCTCAAACACAAGGATGAGTGTTAAAATGATTTTGTTAGGCAGCATGGTGCTTGAAGATGTTACATGCTGGTCCCGTAATTCAGTTCCTTTGGGCTTAACACAGGAGGCGAGCAGACAAACAAATGTTAAGGACACAAAGCTCTTAACTGTACAAAAAGAGAAATTTCTTAGCAGTGTTCAGACCTTTGAAATGTGGGATGATGAGTCTGTTGGTCTTTTCATCTTTTGAAATGTGGTATTATTTTAATTTATACCCCTGTGATTTTGATATCCTACAATTTAGTGCCTCAGTTAAAGCCATTATACGGGAATTAAACTGACTTTTATGACTTGGGCTTGAAAGAGTGCATGAGCCTCGCGCCTATAGCCTCTTCAGAGGATCCTTCTTGAATGAACGTGGATAATGGAAAGAGACCAGTTAATCCAGCCTCCATTTACTTTTCCAAAACCAATAGTCAGCGCAGACGATGTAGAGATTTGAAAATAAATCCACTAAATTATTTTAAATGAAGCTTATTGCTTTTATTTAAGCCTGAGAATGTAATGTGAGATGTAATCATTTCCTACTTCAAGCCATCGGACAGTCAGCATGGAGGAGAGTGAAAGAAGATACAGCTTTTTCTTCAGTAGATCGTGAATCATAAACGGCGTATAAAAATCTTTAACAAACAAAACACCCGAAACAACTGAACGTCAGGCTATTCATTCTTCAACAAATACCAGTATGTCAGACTGTGGTCATATTCATGGTTATATTCATGTCATCTATCTTCAGGCAAGATTTTAGACGCTGAGGAGGGTATGTCTGTATCATCAGCAGCTTCCCCAGCACCAGGTCCACCCACATATCCAGCTCTATCTCTGCCTTGTATGCTGCCAAGAGTAGGATATCCCTTCCCAGCCTCCCCTTAAACATTTCGTTTGTTTAACCTGAGTAACATCTCTTCCCTGCCGTTGCAGGCTCTTTGCAGTCGATATGTGGAGCATACTGATAAAACCAATCAGTGAGAAGTGAGAAGTGAGGGGGAAATGCTTATAAACAGTGTGTGCAGATGCTGTATGCCAGGTAAGTAGTGTGCTTTAAGAAACTGTAACCGCACAATTTAAACATCCAATTACAGAAGCCACACTTCCTTGAGAGGATAGATGCAATTTCGTGTTACATATATAGAGTATCGTTTATACCTGCCTCTTATAAGTGTACAGAAAGCTTAGTGAAAAATTGCCTTTACTTAAAATAGCTAGAGGTATATCAAGTTATACAACAGTTAAATGCCGTTCACAGTAAAGATGATAACTATAATGATAATTAGAACTATAAAGTTTTAATAATTGTTCTAATTCTGTGAGAATAGCCTAGTCATCACTGCTTAGCATTAGGAGGAAACGTATACGTGAAATTAAGTTTGGTGACCTTAGCGAAGCTTGATGAATGTTACGATATATTATATTATTAATTATTACTTATAGTACTACAAATATTAAACATCTTGTTTTTATGGGGAATGTGAAAAATTATCCACTTGCAATTCATTCTTTCGGTGCTGAAATTCAAGCCACGAGCCTCCACTGCCGTATCACAGCTGTGCTTCGAAAACCACAGCACTCTTAATAGTGCGATAATCAAATATTCAATTCAGCATGCGAGACGCAATGTAATTATCCTTTAGTTTTTAATGAATCTCAATTAGCAGTAGTCCCACTCTTCTCATTATAGAGAACATTTAATAAACACTCCATGTGCTTTAGGAAGACATGCATTTGTGACTTATTCTCCTCTAGTGAAAATCACACTCGTGTAGTCCCTCTTGAGCACATCACCTGGAAAATGCAGCCATGTTTGCATAGCGTCTGTTTACTTTTGGTGTTTGACTGATTAGTAATATGGGGGTATAATGGATTCCAGCATTATTCGCGCTGTTTTGGCAGACACATCGCACCGAGCCATTCTCATGCTGAGCTTATAACTGTGTGAGCCAGGGGCCACATTCCCAGAGTGCCTAGCATCTGTTTGTCAATTCAGAATACAGCGGGCCTTGCTGTTTTCACCTGTTTTCTTGTAATCAGTTTACCACTCACCCATCTCTTTATCTGCTTAATTCTTCGCAAATTACAGCTGTTTTAAGAAGTTAATTGTTCTGCTGTGATTCAAGGACATTTGAAAACAAGACAATAAGTGATTAATTTAAAACTTTGAGTGAAATCTTTGTGGAAATGGCGATTGAAACAAGGAGATCAATAATAAGCGGATAAATCCTTATTATTGTATGTATACTGAATGTTTCTTATGTCAGAATATGCAACTAATTTTAAATTGGCCATCAATGGAGAAAGACATTTTTTAGACTCCGTTATACACTCATAATATTAATACTAGGTAGTTATGGCATTCCTAACATGTTAACCAGCCAAACCTTGACAAACCTTGATTAAATGCTCCACTGCTCATAATGCATAGTACTGTTTGTATTTATAATTGTATTTCACATATTCACATTATGATTCACAACAAATTTTATTTAGTCTCAATCTTGCCTTTTTTTTGGCTATGCACCAAAAGCAGTGAAGATTATGTTATGATTGAAGAGTCAATTAATGCAGTCAGACAAAAAAATTCAGAGGTTTGACAGTGATACAATGACACCCTCTGCTTGCAGGAGTGCACTTGCACTCTCTTATTCTCTGCCATTATGGTAACACTATACACACTTGGCAAGTCGACTGAGGGATTTGTTCTGGAAACCAAAGATAATTGCAGGGATTTAGACAACAGCATCCAACTGACAGATGCTTGTCAATGTAACTGCGCTTTCTCGAGGTCACTGCCAACATTGCTTGAGATGTGTTTCAGCCCACAGTTTATGAGCTGTCTTACTTGTGTGTGATAATGTTCTTGTATTGGCAGATGTTGGTGGAAACTCAGAATTAATGGTGTGAAGAATCCACAAAAAAAAAATTTTCTCTCTCTCTTCTTTCCCCACCAGTGTTGAGAACTCATTTCCATGGATCTGAACAGAGCTGATCTTGACAGAACATCACTACAGGGCACAGATGACCACTGCGTATCCATCTTGTGTAAGTCACTGTAAAGTCACACTTGGTTTGTGACAGATGGGAAAGGACGGCATGAGAAAGCTTTTAGATACTGCAGTAAAATAAAATCAAAAACACCGGTTGATCACATCAGAAATAAAAATTAAATAAATGGTGCTTACCGGCTGGTATGTATTGACGTAGAATATAGAGCTGATCTAGTCCTGTAATATAAGCCTATTTTTTCCAGTTGAAAAGATACATAATGATAATTTGTCTTTTTGAGTGACACTAAGTTGAGAATGTTTTTATTGTCTTTTTCAGCTAAATGAAATGTGAACAGTGTCATATGAGATGGACCTCACCCTGGATTGGCTTATTCAGATCACATAGAAGGTCCAAGCAGATACATTTCTTAAGTTGTATCACAACCCTTTGAATTCTTCAGAGACCCATAAATTCAATATTGCATTATGGTGGTCAGAAGGCATGCCACATATTGTGGTATAATATGAGGCTATGTTGATCTTAACATTGTTTTCCGGTTTAAATCTTTTCTTTTGCATAATGCTATGCTGTAAGGTCTTGCATTTTTTGGTAATATATCCTCTTTTCACTTAATCTTTTTATCCCACAGGACAAAAAAAGGACATAATTGGATTAAATGGCTGTTGAAGATGGAGTATATTTTGTCTAAGTATGTCATCTCCGCTATGTCACCTCATTGACAGCTAAATGGGAGGGTTTAACGTGGTGCATGAAATCTTGATAGATCTACAACCACTTGCAACTGAATACTTATAAATGTCTTTATGCAACAAACAATTTTGCTTGTATTTTTGATGTTATAAAAGCAGCTTGTTTCTGTGCTTTCTGCCACTGTGACATCTGTGAGCATATGACTCAGTTTGCTCTGCGTATGTCATTACTAGCAGTGTTGAAATACAGCACAAATTACTCATCAGAACCTGTGCTTTCAAAGCTTGAGGCTTCAAAAATGATTTACCAGTAAGACAATACATACAGTAAGTGAATTTCACACAAATGCACATCATAATGGAAATGTGACGCATGTAATCAAAATCCAGTGCATAAATCTTTAATGGAAAACACACTCTCATTAATGCTTTGAGATCCTCAGCTGAATGTGTTTTTGAGCTTTTTCTCCTTGCAGTGAAAATTTCAAAACATCCAATCATGTTTTTTTTTTAATGCCCTTGAGGTTATCAACACAGCTCAGACCGAATTTTAAAATTCAATTTCCTTATGACTGTACAAATGAAACGGCATCTTTCTGGAGGATTTGGAAAGCTTGTAGGATTCAGCGCATATACCTGAAAACAGTCACTAGATTGTACAGAATGGTCTATATATTTGTCAAATAAGAGTTTGCACATAATCTCCACTGAAACAGTAAAGCTATAATTTCAGCATTTTTTAAATAGTCATAAACAAATATTTGTAATAAATCTTTCTATATCTGAAACCGGTTTAATGCCAGTTTCACTCAGCAGTTGTCAGCAAATCTTTCGGTCATCATCTCTCTGCCAATATAGAGAATAAAGGAAATGCTTTTATTTAGTTATTTTGCTTACTTAGAAGACCAGGTACTGAGACTCAATAATGGGACTGAACTCACCCACAATACATTCTCTCATGTATTGTAATGCTTAGAAGTAACAATGAATAAAAAAGTGAATTCTCTCATGTATTGTAATGCTTAGAAGTAACAGATCATGACCAGCAACAAGGTTTTATACGTCACAGTACATAATAAAGCTTTTAAACACACCAATGCATGATGCCTTATGTAGTCTTTATTTCATTTCTAGACATGTGGGCATTGTGCTGGGATCTTAAGACTTGAGTAACTTTTCCCATCATGCAGTGCTCTGTTTCAACACTTATCAAACGCACCTGAACCCCATCAGGGTCTACAGGTTCACACGGAAATCTCTGGCAGGTTTGCCAGAACAAGACGTAAACTGCACAAACCCAAGGCCCTGTTTTAATATTTTCAATACTTTCACTTCTGGATCAGAATTGTGCCCAAAGGTGTAGACAAATAGCAGTAGTTTAAAATATACCCCTTCATCCAAAGTTTAATAATAATAGTTTTGAAAATGTATGCTGGTTTTCTCCGTATGCGTTCTTCGTGTGAGTTTTTTCTATAGCATTTCTAATCAGGCTTATAAATGGAGGTTTTTTGGTCGTTGGCTTCTGACCCTCTGGAGTGCACTTCAGAATAGTGACATTATCATGCAAAGCTATGGAAGAATACTATAGTAGACAATAATTTGTTATAGCAATTATTTGTTACAGTAAAATGGGGAAACTACTGGACAAAAAACAACAATACTAGAATGATTTATTCTGTGAAAATATTGAATACTTGAACAATTAAACTCAGGAATCTGATGTTGGATATCTTAAACATTGCATCATTTCATATAATGTATCTTCTATTAGTTAAGAACAAATTTTACTGGAACTCCAGGACAAGAGTGTGTATGAAGTGTAAGCCTGTCCAACAGGACTAGCTTTCTCACACAAATGCATGCAAACACTGTGAGCTTGAGTGTACCATCATTAAAGTGTGCAGCAGACCCTGGTGTGACTTTCTCTGACGTTAATAAATGGTGTGCAGTGCAGTGCCAAGCACAAGCATGTCCCTTCATTAGGCAGCTTAGGCCCACCTCCGACATAAGGGCCAGATGTCACAGGGGTTCTTCCCTGCACAAATCTGTCCCCAGCAGCAGAGATGAGGACAAAATACACTGCCCTGTCTTACGCCACATCTGAGGGCCGTCTCTGTGACAGTGAATAAGCATGTCTGATGTCTGGCATCTGGCAAGTTGGAGCTAACACATGGAAAAGGCTGCAGTGGAGCTATGAGAGGTGCTCTGTCAACTGCAATGTTCAGGGATTTTCATCATGTCTGTATCATTACCGCAAGGAGGGAAATCTGTGTCTGAATGTCTAGTTATATTGCAGTGAGTTTTCACTGTTAAAATGGCTCAGCACTATATGCACTGTGGCCACCATTCATCAGTTTTCCATTGTATAATATCAGCCCTATCATACGTATAAAATATTTCACTTCTCTTTTAAGTGAATAATGTCTCATAAAAATAAAATAAAAATTCCAAGACAACATATTACAATGCAAAGCTCCTTGCCTAATCTAGATCAATTATGAAACTAACCACAAAAAGGGAGTTTTAAGAAATCGCTATGCCTTTGATACCAAAACCATTAGGACATTACCATATGACATATTATGCAGGTTAGTGGATGATCATAATTTACATGCGGTCTTTAAAGATATTCTCTAACTTACAATAAAAACTGAATGTTTAAATCTGAGAAGAATCAGATAAATCAAATTTCAAGAAAAATAAAACTAGAGGGAAACTGTAGGCCTACTATTAGATTATCATTGTTTTGTGGTGCAAGAAACCTTTAACATTACCAATGGACGAAAAATGCAGTTTGGAAAATCATTATGCAAAGAAAATACATTCCCTTATATATGAATTATAAACAAATTATTTCATGTATTTTGAAAATATACAGTGTTAATATATCTGGAACATGTATGGGGTTAGCAATTTATCCACAGGCGGAGCGTGTGTAAGGCTTAGCCTTCCCCTGGCCACAGGGACTTGGGGCAAAAATGGCACTAAATTCACTAAACAAATTAAATATACTACGTCTGTTGCTAGCAAAGTGAATATGAATAGACAGTGTCGATTGAGGCATTAAATTTCACCATATTTCATTTTAGGCGTTTTTACAGTGTTGCACATTTGAACCAATCACACACAATTCTGTTGAGCTTAGGAATGCAATGGCCAATCAGAAGCGTTCAGATGAGTCATCGTTTAAACAGATCAGTTTGGTTGAGTGCGCGTGTGTTCGCTGCCTGAATTCCGGACTCTTGCGAATTCTCTCATTATAAACAACAAAGCGCAGATGTACCTACAATGTAAGTAAGAGATTCATTTCACAGTGGATACAGCTTCAGTGAATATAACGATAGTTTTGTTTTTTGAGAGTGCTTAAACGCGATAGATCAATGTTAGTGATAATGTCACTTTCTATATATAATTTATTCGCTGTTTGAATAACCGTGGAAAGGAAAGCGTTATAATGTCTACGGTTTTTTATTCAGGTAATAACATCAGTCCCATTTAAACATTTTTTTTTTTTAGCATACATGATCCCATGTCTGGGTCTGCTAAAAAGACGGGTTTTGATGGTTTAATACATTAGGCTACTTTTAGCCTTACCCTGGAGTTGGTTCACTCTCCGCTATGAATTTCAATCAGTCCATTTATAAAGTTAGCAATGTCAAATCTCATGTTAATACACCATGGTGCCCGCTAAAGGCAACTGTCAAAATCCTAAAATGTTCAGTAAACAACAATATTATATTCAGATATATATATTTATTTCTAAGTGTTAGTTCCCTTAAATGCCCAAATAGTAATGGACAAACTCCTTTTTGCTCTTTTGCTCTCATTAGCTCTCTTGAGCAAACTGCTTCATTGATAGTACAGTACAATATGGCGGGCATCCCAGAAACCCCATGTGACTGCCTGCAAAAAATACACAGAGTCAATACATTTATTATGTTTGCCATAAAATTTAGTTTGGATTAAAGAGGAAAAATAACAGGATACATTTAATCAGCTCTCAAAATATTGATCTAAAAACTGAACTTTTAGAGTGTACAGCGAAAGAGAATGTGTGTGGAAACTTTCACCGATTAAAACAGCAGTGTACTAGATCAAGCAGCGCACTTCCTCATGGATGGAGACAGGTAGCCTGAACAGTCAGTGTCATTTGATCAGCTGTAGTCTTATCTCAAAACAGTTTACAAGTTGAATTTCAATGATGAAACAGTTCACCAGAATTCATCTGGGGGTTTTTTTTCTTTTTCTTTTTGTCTGGCAGGAAGCCAGTCCTGATGTGAGGATGTAAGGATGAGCTGACAGCTCAAATAGGTTTACGCACATTCTGACAGTATCAAATTCAAATATGTCTTTCCAGGATTTGTACTGTTTGCTACGAGCACAAATGTCAGCGATTAATAACTGTTGAGCTCAGAGTGTAAACTGGAATGTTACAGACTGCAGTGTCCTATAAGCAGCATGTCACATCCCAGCACACCACAGGACCATTTCAAATCAACTAGTGAAGGCAAAAAAACAAAAAAAGTGATTAAAATGAAAACCTTTAAATGGTGACCTAACAACTCATTTTTACAATCCAGTCAGGATATTTTTTTTTCATGTCTTCGTGATATCTATATATATATAGATTGGTTGAAATGTTAAACTCTATAAACAATCTTTGGAAATCATATAATGAAAGTTTACTTTCACTACAATTCACAATATAAATGGCAATTTATTAAGTCCTATTCTGTTTCCTCATTTTATTCTTAAATATTTCAAACTAAAGTTTTTTTAAAATTGGGATTTAATTAAATGTTGCTTTAATTAATAATCAGTTTAACGTTTTATTAGTCGTGTGTAATATTTTGTAATTAAAGTCACTTCCTTAATTAAACCATCCCCAGGAAGTGACCATTTTGGTTGGACAACAACAGCACAAGCATCAGTAAGTATTAGCAGTGGATTTGAGGAATTTTGTGATGTTTTGTAGTTTGCTAGTTGGCTTTTCTCACTTTAAAACATCCCATTCTGTTTGATAAAATGACAGAATTGGTTATAATAATATCAAAACTATAAAAAGAAATTCAAGTAGAGTCACTCTCTGTGCCTCACTGAGCAACTTTGGATCTTTTTTCCATCATCTTTCTGCATTCTGTTAATTTTCTTGTCACTGTGTAAATAACCATGTAATAATTAATGAAGAAAGTGCCTGAGCTTGAGCAGAACATATTTCTGAAAGCCTGGTATAACATTTGGTAGAACATTTATTTTATTTTTTTTACCAGAGAAGTCGAAATGTACTGCAAAACAGGAATAAGCATAGGATACACTTCTATAGGCCTACATACAGTATATGTACATTTTAATCTGCAATCTTGGTTTGGAATAAAACATGTCTGCTACCCATTTATGTCATCCTAAATCCTAGATAAATGCTTTGTTCAAAATATAATGTACTATAATTTGTGACGTGAATGCTTAGTCACTTTAGTTATTTTGCTACAGGTCCATGTGTTTAATTATCAAATACAGACATTTGCATTTTTAGCATTTCCTCCTCAAAACCTTTTCATAAAACTGTTTCACATTCTCATGCATTTATCTTCTCTAATAATGATCTACTCCACCTTTTCCTTTTGAGTTAATCAAATAAATGAATTATTTAGTAGGTTTCAAACCCAGGACAGAGATTTGTTTTAAAAATGAATATGCAGCACTTTATTGTCAGAGTTGCATTAAATCGCCTTTGAAGGGGTTTAATGCAACAACCTTTAAAAATCTCTGGGCCTTGGTACACTAATAAAAGCTGATAAAACATATTCCACATCATCCATTATTACTGTATTAGTCTTGCCATTGTTTTTCACATGATAATACAACCCACAAATGGCAAACATGAAATATGATTTGTTTTTAGAGCCGCCGCAATATGGCTTTCCAGCACCATGTCGCTTGCAAATTGTTCATATGGAGAGCACTTCTGAGCAGTTAGCACATGAAGGCAAACCCTCACCTCTGGTTTGTGGTAACAGCAGCTAAAAATAGACTATTAAAATCTCACTGTAGTCAAGGACACTCCACTGATTTACATAAAAACAGAACTTCAAACATGTCTCTGACAGAGGTCATTTTATACATTTCCAAGAATGTTTGGCTCACACTTTCTTACCAGCGATGGACTTTTCTGTGAAAAGAAGATAAAAATTTAAAAAGATCACGGCGTGTGTTCCAACACACGGACTAAATTTTAAGGCACAGCGTATCTTCCAAACCCCTAGTAAAGTCTCCTGGAATGAAATATTTTATAACACGTTTAGGAAAGCTGCATGTGAAAATCTTAGCATTTTCCTGAGGTATACTGCCCTGCAGCACATCTGAAGTGAGAAGAACCTTGTAATGAGATGCAGTGAGACTTTCACCAGCTGTTCGTCATTAACGATTCTTTCTCATACGCAACAACACCACATGAACCAAAAGTCACTACAGCTACACACGAAAGCATCACACAATAACATGCCTTTATCCATCTGCTAATTAAAATCCTATTCTGACAGTACTTTACTGTCCGGCATCTGGGTTATTTCCAATTATTTCAGTTTGCGTTAATGAACCGTTAAAGGTTTTTTTTATTTATTTTTTTATGGTAACACTTTAAAATAGTGTCCAATTCTCAATATTAGTTTCTTATTAGCATGCCTATTATTTATGTACAACAATTTGTTCATTTTAACTGTAAAAAAACTAGTAATCTGTACTATTTGTATACTATGCCTTTGTTACTCAGAAACCTTATATTTAGTTCTAAAAGGG
This sequence comes from Sinocyclocheilus anophthalmus, assembly GCA_018155175.1. Classification (NCBI taxonomy): domain Eukaryota; kingdom Metazoa; phylum Chordata; class Actinopteri; order Cypriniformes; family Cyprinidae; genus Sinocyclocheilus; species Sinocyclocheilus anophthalmus. The sequence continues at coordinate 67,764 of JADLZN010007252.1, forward strand.
CTTCTATGTCTGCATTTTTAGAGGTTTCCATTGTGCTGGAGAGTAGAGCATGTGGATAGGTTGAAGATGGGTCTCCAAATGTTAAGACTAATTACTGCTTTATTTTAAAAAAGCAGTAACTGCAGTTGTTTATGCAGTCATTGTTGTATTATAAAAACAAAACAGTAACTACTGTTTTTTTTTTAGTAGTGGTAGTGTTTTTGCTGGCATATTAGCATGTGCATGTATGTGTTTGCTAGCTAGGCAACCAAAGCTTAATTTATTGGCTGATCCTTTAAGGCAATTGATTTGAATGGTTTTAACAAGTAATCAGATCACTGTTAAAGTAAATATAACTGAGACATTTGAAGTTACAATAAATGTTACATTAGTTAGCTCAAATTAAATGAGTCGTTTGGAATACAAACCTAGTATATTTAATTTAATATAAATAATTTTTTGAAACTAAAGAGTGTTTGCATGTTGTTGTTGTTTTTAAAGTAAGGTTATCTAATTAGATTTGACAGTTTTCTTGTGATCTCTATATAAAAACCCAACCCGTTATCCAGCAGTACTTTATGATTCTTAAATACAATAGCCAGATTTAAAAATCTGAACTGGAGGAGGAATGTTATAAAGACTTGAATTAAGAAATTACTAAAATGAATAATGACTTAAATCTTGGTACTTGTAAATTAAGGCTTAAAGACTAATTTTATGAATATGTCCACTATGAACTGTCATAATTTATATAAAAGGTATGTGAAGATTGTTCAAAGAATCTCCTGTTGTGTTTAACAGAAAAAAGCAGAAGGCTTTGGAACAACATAGCCTCATAGTAATTAATGAATGAAACTATCCTTTTAAAGTGAATAGCCTACATGTGTAGAACAATAGACTTAAAGTCTGCAGAGACACATTCAGAGAGCGATATCTGACATGTGCATAAAAAAAACGATGTGATTTTAATGTGAGATTTGGGTGCATGCGCCCTTCAGAGAACCATGCCCTCACCAAAACTACTGTTTCAATGATAGCCACTGCTGAGCTGCTCTATTTCAACATTGTCACAGCTAAAAGTGTGTTCCACCATCACTGGGTTTGATTATAATGCCTACGGACTGCTGTGTCAAAACATAGAGGGCAAATTAATTCTTGAGATATGTAGAAGGGTAAAAATAATGATTTTATGGGGTCTTTATAAGGAAGGTCGTGTGCTTTTTCCCTCTGCAGCATAGTGTCACACACTTGAGTTCTCGCTCAAATCACATGACAGCATGATGTTTATTCCCCATGCCACACTGTAGAGAGTTCATGATCCATCACAGTGATGTGTCCTCTGATACACCAGCCTTTGCTTATGGGTTGGCAGGTAGGATCGTTGGATTCCTGCACTGAATCTGAGAAAATCTTCATCTTCAAGTTTTGTGCTTCTTAATATGCAGCGATACAATTATACCTCAACAATTTACACAAGACTTCAAATGTGTGACGCATTTTAATATAATCCTTTTTAATGACACCAACCATGCTGAATAGAAACACATAAATGGGTCACGAACAACAAAGCTGATTTGACACACGTCAGTAGTCATTACCAATGTTGACATGTCATTGAAGCTCACTTTGAGTTATTTGTGAATTCATTCATTTAATTTGCTTAGAGACCGCAGCTCTTTAAATATGACATGAAGCAAATGTGCACACACACAGAAACTGACAAGAGCACCCATGCGAGTCAGTAAAAGCACATCTACAAACATTTAAGGCGCAACTTTGGGGAAAATGTATTTGTGTAGGTAACCGAAGTTAAGCAGTAATGCATTTGTGTTCTGAGACCCAGAGGGTTTCAAAAAGATGAAGACAAAGGCCTCACAGAGAATTGATAAATCACTTAAAGCACTTTTCTCTTTTTTTAGAAGGGATTTGTTTGGAAACCATTCCGGAAAGCTGCTGGCGATGGTAGTCCCATGCCACAGTCCAGATATCAGCAGATTATTACTTCCTCCGCCGAGCTGCTTTTGTTGATATGTGAAAATTCCCAGAGGGCAAGCGCCATAAGCTGTTGAAGTCGATTATGAGCTTGCATTGACCTCACCTTATCAATGTGGCAAGCCCTGCAGCCATGTTTGCTTGGCCTTTGTCTCTTGTGAAAACACCGCACCTCAATTTCTGCAAGGGAATAGAAGTGAAATCTCAGATCCATGATAGAGACACTTTGACATTTTCTAATGTCTCTTCTCTCCATTTGCTCATGGACTTCAGATCTCAAAAACACATTCACTCTGATATTTTTAGCACCATATAAATGAGCCAGAGGTCAGGGAGTTTTCTTTGTGTGATAAAACTATGTGGTTGGCCATTTGGTGAACTGCTTGTCCTTCATGAATCTCTCAACTATATAATCTGAAGAGCCAAAGCTTTCAAGTCAAAGGACAAAAATTTGTCACAAAACTGAAGTACAGATCGCTGAATTCACCTTTCTGAGCAAAAAAATCCAATGAATGTACTGCAGATAACTTAATTGAAACCTTGTCCTTGATTTTTTTTTAGAATGTGTTTAGGTGAGTTAGACCAGATTTGCCAGCCTAAAATGATAATATCAGGATGATGAGTTCTTCTTTAGTTAGCCAAGTTTATATATACAGTATGTATGAAAAATGTATGAAAACGCTCCAGCAACACCCTTTATTTCAGTGTTGAATGGACATGATTTATGCTAACAACCATGCTCTAATATCTTTTTAGCTGAAAAAAAACAGCTATTTTTATTAATTATTTGTGCTATAGTGAGAAACTGCACTCTTGGTATGGAGAAATTTCTCCTTAAAAGCTACAATAAAAGAACACCAGCGAGGATGAACAATTAGCTCCTTTGGGGGCCTATTCTCGTATTCTGTCAAAGAACTTGAGAGTTGCGTGAGACCCGGTCATGGGAATAATCAACTAATTTTGAACAGAGCAAATGGAACTCAATTGACCTGTAATCTTTTCTGCTTGAACGGTCTTCTTGACATTACCAATATTATTCATCTAGCAATGTCAAGAGGACAATTACTGCCATTAGTGAAACTGGGCTCTGTTATCCAAACCGCCAGTGAGGACTTTTAAAAAAAAACAAAAAAAGGTGAGTAGAAATTGAACATATGTTATGCACATGGAAAAATCAGAATCAGAGATTCTGAAAGAAAGCGGGACATGGATAACTGCAGAAAATACACCGATGTTAAGCTATTATCCAACCAAAAAAGTTTTTCTTAGCTGTTTCACATTTTCATCAGCCCAATACACAGTGTCACCCAGGAGGATGAGCTTTTCTTTAGATAGCCAAGTTCCTCATTATAATTCTCCATACCAGCGCCGCTGAAGTCCTTCTGCCGACACAGAACACGTCAGCAGTGATAAAGGCCAACTCCAAGAGAATGTGGGCATTAGATCCAGCGAGAGGAAATGTTCACTTCTGCATACTACACCACAGCTGCTGCACAGGAACGTCTCCTGCTCAACAAAAACACTCACTGATATTTGACTCAATCCTTCAAGTGTGACTCCTGTGCTTCATTTAGAGCATCTTTAAGGACATCTCTGAGATCTTTAAGAGGTCTAATGGTACAACATTTTCCTCTCGACAAGATTTCATGTGAAAAAGATATATGTATTCACGTCAAACTATACATAAGACTGTCTGTGCAAGTTGCCATGGTAACAAGAAAGCGGATAATGGAGGAATACAATTCAGATACAGCTTCTGATATTTTAAATTATAGTCAAGAATAAAGCAATAGGGTTTCTTTTATATCACAATTGTCATTTCCACATGGCAGTTATACAGATGAGCTCATTCAATCAACAGCTAGTTCAATTACATAAAGCACTGAGGTTATTTCACAGTAAAAAAATTATCTTGATTTTACCCGTAAAAAAACTGTAAAAATGCTACAGTAAAAACCTGTTAATTGGAGAACAGTAAGTTTCCATACTATAAACAGTGAATAACTGTGATTACATTTAATGTAATTTTACAGTAAAATCCTGTTAAAATTACAGTTTTTGGAAGTGATAAAGAACAAGTCATTGTATAATTTACAGTGAAAAAGAATTGCCTGCACTCCACATTTGATGTTTTTCGTTGAAATATTTAAATTGTTATTAAATTGTTGTTAAATGAATGTTTATTGCATTATTTCAGTATCATGTGTTACCATGATGGTGTTCAGTATTTGTGTGAATGACACTGTGTGCACCTTCTCTATAGAAGTATTTCCCTCCTCAGATTGTGGAAAAGTTGTTTGTGATGAGCTTTCATTATATTACTCTCATCACCACCTGTTTTTCGTGGTTGTCACTGTATTTCAATGGTACAAAACAGATATTAATACTTCAATAGGTTGGAATATTTAAATTATATCAGTTAATAAAATACTTCTTTTTTTTCACTGTGAATTTAAAGCTAAAGTCTGTAAAACCTAAGATGCTGATATAATTGTTTTTTTTTTGGTAAAGTTCTGGCACACCACACCACAGCTGCCGGTATTTTACCATAAATGCTACCGATTTTTTTTTTACAGTGTAGGAAAAGCATTAATAGGTGTATTAGCTCTAGCTTGCAGACTGACAGCATTAGGTGAATGTTATACATTAAGACACAACGTAATTAGTGAGTCTGTCAATCAACCCCCAAAAAAATTTGAACCTGTCAGTCTACATTCTATTGCTGGTTTCACAATGCTAGTCATCTTTTTTACAGATAAAACATGGCAAGGGTAATTGATAGTAATTGTCCAGTTTCTTTTTTGTAGCGTTTTCTGCTTTTTGTGATTTAATTTTGTGTCTAGAAGGGGCACATTTCTCAGAGACGAGGGGACGAAATCCAAATGTCGTTACTTATCTTGTTAATTGGAGCACTGGCACTCTTGTGCAGAGTCTGTAATGCTGCTTTAATTGGTTGTTGTAAAGGTCATGAAGGTGATGTTCTCCATCTGTAATGTCAGCAATGCAGCTTTCAATTCAACAGCAGTTTCTCAAGTCTGTATTCCTCACCCTCACAATGTCTGTTTCCAAAACTTTTCTCAAAAATGCTCATTTATTTGTTTGGATCTGTAAAATTAAACAGCAGACTTAATGGAACAGTCAGGTTCAATACAAATTCTCAATTTGTGGTAACATTTGTTGGATAGTGTTGGAACCTCATAAAAAAGGGACTTGTCCCTCTTTTTCTTTAAATAAAAAAAGCAAAAATCAATGTTATTGTGTAGAACTTAAGATGGATGTAAATGGGGCACATTTTTGCTTATAGTTTTATAAAAAACATTTTATTCTTCTCTTTCTTCTTGGTGCTAATTCTTCTGTTAAAATTTGTGTTTTATCATTTAGGCTGTAAAGTTTTTTTGTTTTTTTACAATAGTTTTAGGGTTTAGAAATTACTGTATTATCATGGAAACGAAGTAGATCTGGATATGACTAAAATCATGTTAACACATTGTAAATCTTGTGGCACTGTAAAAATGTATTTATACTGCTTATTAAATATAATTTAAATGAGTTAAAGCAACAATTTTGTCAAAAATAATTTTGTTTCTGCTTAGTGTGATTGTGTCCAATCTACTTATTTAATTAAATGTCATATATATAAATATATACTGTATGTCTTATATATAGATATATCTATATATATTATATATATCTATCTATATCATAAGTCAAGATAATCTACATATGAAAACTGAAGTTTCCTTTTTTCCCAGGGAGTTAAAACTCCCTGAATAATTTTTGTAGTATTAACTGAAACTGGGCAGTGGATTTTTATCCACATGCATGATTTGAAAAGGGATAAATCAGGAGAGTAAATATGGAGTTGGAAATGAAGTGCTATTTTATGTTTTGGGTAAAGGGAAAGAGCTGCTAGCATTCAGTTATACTTGATATTTAAAAGAGTTTCTGTTATATTAAGGTGCCATTGTGCTGAAGAGTGGAGCTTGTGGTTTGGTTGTGGGTGGCTATGAATTAGTTTATAGTGTATGTGTGCCATTTAATGAGCATAGTTTTTAGTAAAGTCAAGTGCAGTGACAAGAAATTTCCTGCTTGTTCATTGCAAATGTTTGTTATGCAAGCTGCAGAAGATATTTTAAATGTACAATAATAATCAAGAGTTTGAATTATTAGTAATTAGCGGTGACAAATGTTAGCTAGACTTTACTTCATTTATTTTAATGTGTTATAGCTTTTAAAACTAGGTAGTCTTTATTCAACACAAGATGAAATCTAGCTAAACAAACTGTGCAAATTTTTACCTCAGATTTACTGAGTAGATTCTATAGGTTTGTTTTTGACCGGAGGGGGGGGGGGGGGGGGGGGGGGGGGGGGGGGGGGGGGGGGGGGGGGGGGGGGGGGGGGGGGGGGGGGGGGGGGGGGGGGGGGGGGGGGGGGGGGGGTGGGGGGGGGGGGGGGGGGGGGGGGGGGGGGGGGGGGGGGGGGGGGGGGGGGGGGGGGGGGGGGGGGTTTTGAAACATGATATTTAATGTTTACACATTCGCCCATTCCCTTTCACTGTTAGTGCCTCACTTTAAGCCAGATTTTTTAAAGAGGAACAAATCAATTAAATTAATATTTGTAATAATAAATGTTATGCCACAAGTGCTATAGATTAATCTTAACTTGTATTGGACTCTAAATATTTCTTCAAGGTATTTGATTATAAAAGAGTCTTTGAGGGGAAGACACAATTGGGCTGATATAGTGGCAGAAATCGTTTCAGGGTATCTAGACCTGTTAGTCAGATACCTAATATAAAAACATCAACAGGAATCTAATGTACCATAACACATGCTCTCAGTTGCCAACTCTGATGGTTTCCAGCATTCACACACCATCTAATCGACAGTATATACAAATTACATACATATACATATTTTGCAGTATTGCATCCTATAATTATAACAAATATCAAAATCAAAGCTAATAGCAGGATGTCTGGTATCCTTTATTTATCTGGAGATGTGGACATGTTTATGAGCGTTCCATCATGTTTTACATGTCACAATAATATTAGCTGGAGATGTTCATTTTCTTTTTTAATTGGGCATCTATCAAGATTTGCAGTGGCTGTGACATCTGTTGAAAAACCTGGATGTTTTCAGTGTGCACTGCAATCAGATTCCTTCACAGAGATAAATAAGTACCCAGAAAGGAAAAGCGATTTTAAACTTCTTGTTTACTTTGTTAAAGCTGCAAGGTCTGAGAAAAAAAAAAGCAATCACACAGAGCTGTGACGCCTGCCATCTTGCCATGAAACTGTTTTTTTTAAGACTTAAATTGTGATGTATTCATTTACGGCCACAACAAGCTTAACGCTGAGCTTTGAACGTATGAGCACTGATTCTCTTTCTTTCTTTTTTTTTAAATCTATCAATGTCAGGGCGATCTGTGGGATTATGGGTAACTGGGTTTCCACACGGCCTCTTGGTGCTTATCTCTGCTCCACTTAAGTCGAGCTGACTCCCCTGCTCTGTGTGGGGTTCAAACAGACACAGACACAGGCATCCCCCAAATCCCAGCCGATGAAAAGAGAACGAGGAAGGCACTCAGCCAGTTGATTGTCATTGCCATTATGTCTTCCCAGCATCCTCTGAGGACTCCACTCTTGCAATTCACTCTATTAAAAAGAGCCATTCCGCCCTCCATTTTCTTCCTTTTGATATATCACACTCTGTTGTAATCCTGTTTTAATACATGTGACAGTATTCACTTGACTGCAAAAAGAAAAAAGGGAAAGCTAATTTTTCTATTCTGATGTTTTGGATGGAACATCATGTATAGATAGAAAGTGTCGGACACACTTTATTTTAAGATCCAATTCTCACTATTAATAAACCATTAACTATGACTTATGCCTCAATAAACTCCTAATTTGCTGCTTATTAATAGTTAGTAAGGTAGTTGTTTAGTTTAGGTATATTGGGTAGGATTAGGGATGTAGAATGTGGTCATGCAGAATATGTGCTTTATAAATACTAATAAATAGTCAATATGTTAATATTAGGCATGCTAATGTAGCGAATCAGCTCATGGGAAATATGAATAATTAACCATAATTAGTTATAATTAACTATTCATATTTTTAGATTCGCTGTAGATATTTAGCTGACCTCTCTGTCAACTGTCTTTTCAATTCTAAGAACTTTAATTTCCTGTTTAAGGGAAATAACTTTCTTACTGTACCATTCTACAAAAGCTTGTAGCATAAATCTTCATGATTAAGTGACCCCAGTTATGAGCAAACAATGAACCACTTCAAGTGTGATACAAGTAAGTTTTTATTAACCACATAAACACTTAAACGGGTCCCACAATACTACATAAACACTTACTGGTCTAACATACTACAACCAAAACTGGTCTAACATACTACATAAACACATAAACTACATAAACACATAAACTAACACACACACACACACATACTGTATACACATACACACACACACACATATAGTTTGTATAAGAAAGGGTTAAAGCTTAACCCTTTAAAGAGAAGAGAAATACGAACATGAAGTTATTGAACCATTTGCATATTCAGCAGATCTAAACCTTTAGGGATACGTCAGATTCTTATTTCAAACACACTTTTGTAAAAAGGTGCAAATGGTACCTAATGTATCAATAAGACTAAGTTTGATACTTGCATGTCTCGCCTGTTTGAAAGAGAGTCCTGATGCAATCTGAATGCTCAAGTTGATCTTGCTGAAGTTGGTTGATAAAAAAGAACCAGTTTGAGTCAGAGAAACTTGATAAATGGAAAAGTCAAGGCCCGAGGCCTGGCACAAACTAAGGGTGTCCCTTGGGGAAAAAAGCATGGAGCTCACATCTCTCAGAACCTCACAGAACCAACGAACTTGGCGGGTCCCCCCTGGCGCGGTGCCTTTAAGGTCTCGTAAGATCACGCCTCTCAAGGTGTGCTTTGTCCAATGAGAAGGCGAACTTCCAAGCGGGAGTTTGCACTTTGCGGTAGGTTTACTACCTTTGTTTGTAAGCATGGTATTTTGCATATGTAACTGGATTGGATGTTGATATAAAAACTATTAAAGATTCTTAGAACACTATTATGTTGCCTATGTACCAACATATAATATACATGCTCGTTTAGATCATCAGAAGGCGAATTCATAGATACTAAGCATGGTAGGGTTATATATATGTAAGCTGACATGAGTGAGTGTTTCGATCATAAGCCTGCATAAAACAGTATAAAAATATCTAAGACAACATACACCATGACCTGAAGGATACACTGTTCATTCAAAGAAAGGTTTTCCTATGAATTAATTAGTAGAAAAGTCAATTTCTACTGTGCATTGTGCCTCTTGCTATGGAAAATGTAGCGAGAGTCTCTCTGCTCACATTCCTCTGGGCAATAAACCCAGTGATATCCGCGTTGGTTGCCATGGAACCAGGGGCCTGTTCGGCTTCCTGGGGTGTTATGCATTTCGGGGGAAGGGTCCACAGGTCCTCATATGGCTTGTTAACTGAGGGGTGTTATAGAGTATTTGTTAAATATAGCTAACAAAATATATATTGTGTGTTTGATTGGTCCAGACGCTACACTAATAATCAACTAGTTAATAGCGGGAATAGGTCCCTACACTAAAGTGTTACCAAAGCTTCTACTCTGTGCACAGTTGTTTGAAATGGGCTAAATGGTTTCAAAGGTAGATCATCATCAGGGTGGGAATAATTAAAGCGAGCGTGCATCACACACGGGTAAGAATCGGGGACAGACTGCGCTGCAACATCGCCCGCTCTTCCACTGCTATTTCTGTGTTCATCTCATCACATTCCAATTCAAATGAATTACATGCCCAATAGCGAATCTTTAGGGAAAAGAGCCACTAACGGTAAAACTGAATCAATTTCACGTGTCTTTTCTTGAGCTGTGGAACTCCAGCGGTTACAAAGTGAAAGAAACTTCCTTTGTGTTTTTGTATTGCTGTCTGACTGCAACAAATTAGCACATTTACATTCAAGGTTTCATGATGTCAAATGTTGTTTTAAACTAAGGAAAGCAAAGAAGGAAAAAACAGTTCTGGTGTTTTTGACCCAGGGAGGTTTTTTCTTTTTCCCAAAAATGCTAGTAATGTTATCACATTGGACTTACTGACTTTGCTTACACAGAGTATAACAACTTCCCCAAAAATTTTTAATAATTTTTGTATTTTTTTCCACTTAATGTTCCCAGGGCAGAAAAATAAGGAAAAAATTGCTTATATTCTCACTCTGAACTCATATTTATTTATTTATTTATTTTTGGAACTGAAATTAGTCCCAAACGAGACTTTTTCACTCAAAACTGAGGAGCACAAGCTCAGATCAATAAGACCAGTTCCACAGTTCCAAGTTCCAAAAAGAAAAAAAAAGAAAGCAAATAAATGTCAAAAAAATTGAATCCAGGATTTTGTGATAATATGCAATTAAAAGAAATAAAACTATTTTTACAAGGCCAGTCTTTTCTTCCAGAACAACCCCCAGAATTTTTCAACACAGCACAAGGGTTAACACCATTTCCCCCATTTACTGGACCCACAAAGATTGAACAAAAGAGGACATTGGTAAGCCAACATTTTGAGCATATTGTGACACACTCACTTCCCTTCGTTATGTTTTAATGCTTATCCATGTTGTACGTATTTGGTAAATTCATTAAAAATTGTTTGCAGTTTATTTTAACCTTTTAAAATGCTTAAAACGAAATAGGGTGAAGGGTGGAGATGGGTTTTGTAACAATAAGTTGAATGAAAAAGAAAAGAAAAGGAAAACAAAAAAAAAGAAAAAGAAACTGCTGCGAAGCTAAAAGTTTTACACCTCCCTAGTCCCATATCCCTGAATAAACGGTCCTACCTTTAGAAACTGTTGTTTTTCCCGCAATAACAAAAACAAAACCGGAACATTTCCTTTAAGTTTGATTCTCTCAATCTTTTTAGGATGTTGTCTCCTTCTGCCGTTTAATGGCTTCTGCAGCAGCGCTGCAGGTGAGGCTACTGGAAGAGAGAATTAGGGGGGAAGTTAATCATGGCTGGGTATTCATATGGGTTGAGAGGTTATGAAGCGAACCCCAGCAGAATAATTAACAGTTTACCTACAGCCTCAAGACGTCCACCTCCACTTTACTACCAGCAGTTTTTTTAAGTGCGGGCCTGCCCGTTCTATTGTCAATAGGACCTTCAGTGCTAGTGTGTTTAAATGTAATTTGAGGACGAAAATTTACTTTTTGGTCCTTGTACGTCCATCAATCATTATCGTTTATATACAGAATTAGAATGGCCTTCTTATAACACAACAGTGTCATAGAAAGAAAGACCATAAAATATAGATGAATATATAAATTAATGAATGAAAGTATTTATTCAAAAGTTTGGAGTCAGTACGATTTTTACTGAATGCTCTTAAGCAGCAAGGACACATTGATCAAAAGTAACAATAAAGACTTTTACATTATTATATATAAAAAAGTTTTTTTTTACTTTCTACTCATCAAAGAAAAACAGTATCAATGTTTGTTTTTGAGCACCAAATCAGCATATAAGAATGAATTCTGAAGGATCATGTGACCCTGAAGACTGGAGTAATTCTAAATTCAACTTTGCCATCACATAAATAAATTACATTTTAAAATATATTAACTTAAAAAAAGTTGTTTTAAATTGTAATAATATTACCACAATATTACTGTTTTTACTGTATTTTTGGTCAAATAAATGTAGCCTTGGAGAATATGAGAAACTGTTTTTCAAAAATATTATGAAATCTTACAGATCCTGAAAAGAAAGAAAGAAAGAACGATTACACTTTATTTCAATAGACCACTTTAGATATTTTACTAACTGCATGTGCAACTACATGTCTTCACAACAATACATTTCAGAACGTGTAAAATGATTGAAAATGATTGAGAAAGACAATTATAGAAAGTATAAAGAATTTATAACAAAAGAAAAGAAATTATAGAATTAATGAAAGTATAGAATAAGTAAATTCAAAATGAATTAACTAAAAAATGAAAGTGTATATACAGTACGTACAGAAAAAAATAAATTATAGAAAAAATAACAGAATGAATGAAAATGAATGAATGAGAATAAAAAATATAAGAAAAGAGATTATAGAAAAAAATGAATGAAAGTACAGATGAAATGAACAAATAACTGAACAAATGACTGTATAGAAAAGGATGAGATTGTAGATAGAAAGTCAGAGAAAGGAAGGAAGAAAGCAGGGTTCATCTCTCAGGTGATTTGTGCAGCTCTTATTAAAGTAACAGCAGATGATCTTGCAGTAGGACATACAGGAACAGTCATTAATCTGAATGCAGCACAAACATCTGCTTTGCTAGTGAGAATTATGGCTGTGCCTTTGGCTGGAGCAGTTATTCATTTCTTTATCCTGTGTTAAATCACAGCAGTCTGTCTTTACAGCCCAGAGCAGTGTCTAAAGGTGAGAAGAATGTATGAGAAATGTTATTGGTCCATTGGGCTTGAGGTGATCGTCTTCAAAGCGGATCACAGGTACTGTTTACTCTGGGTCACTGAAGGATTTCACTGCCTTAGTTACATGCAACCAGAGTTGCTGATGCTAGTAAAAGACTTTCTTATCAAATCAAGCATGGTGCATTACTGTGTTTATCACTTGCATTTTAAAAGTCTCTGCTTGTTGCCTTTTAGTATTAAGCAAAAATAAAAACCTTTGGAAATTCTCATCAAAGCAAAATTATTTTTTTTCCCTTTTACTTTGTTCTTCAAACTCTTTTCTATCTGCCTTCATGACCTCCTCTTGCTTTGCTTCACAATACTGGCATGCAGTACATTCTTTGCAGTATGCTGACAGCTTGATCTATTTTTGCTACATCCTCCCTGCTGTGCCTGAAATTCTGTTAAACAGGGCACAGACATTGGAAATTGTGCTGTCAAATGAGAGATGTTTAAAACAGCACCACCAGCTCATAATGAATGATACAGAGATATCGATCAGCATGAGCAAGCGTACTTTAGCACATCAAATCGAGGGCAGAAATAATTAACCTTTAGCTATGGAATAAAGTAAAGATCAGCAAAAAAGGGTGTGTGTTTTTAGGTGAATAAGATTCATATCAGACCTCTGCCCCATCTGCTACTGAAATAGCTCTTCTTCATAATAGAAGAGGAACACCCTCAAGTTGAAATATGCCACCATTATTGAGGTTTTTATGCTAGAGGACAACTGTAAAAATTATTTTCTCCATTTTGCCATTAAGAAAAGTATTTATTATTTACTAAAAAAGTGGAACATGTTCTTTTATATACTTGTTGAAGGTAATGACTGAAAAGTAGTTTGACCAATACCGTGCAGGCATTGTACATAATAGACCAATCGTTGCAAGAGTGAAGGTGGGATCTACAAAGAACAGTCAAAGCAATGCAATATGAGAACATACAATTTATGAGGACTGTCATGTCAATAGGAAAACAAATCCAAAGCCTGTTCATTTTGGTCAATTTAGGAATCCTGGCCAGGACAAAAAAGAGGATGTACGGTCACCCTACCCTAAAGTGAAGACTTGAAGTAAATTTTTGGTAGCTAGGTCTGATTTGACCAGGAGTATCCTTGGAGTAAATTGTAAATGATGAATAAGTACAACCACTGCAAAAAGTGTTTTTTGTTACAGAGCGCTCTGTTACAGGTAGATATTTTTCCAGACATCTTCACCTAAGGCCAACCTTTGATTTGATGCAGGGAACAATACAGAATCGTCATATTGATGCATGCAAAAACAAAAGATGAATATTTAAAGCATATAGGTCAAATGGTGGTAATATCAGTTTAAAGCAGGCTAATGTTTGTTTTGTTTATTGGACCAAAAGTGCAGGAAACACGCCCAAAAAAATAAATTAAGCAGTGTTTTTTTGCACCGCTGAATGAAAAATAGTTTTATGAAGACTCCCATGAGAGATAGCATAGTCTGTGCAGGGCTGGTTTTGAGATGACAAGTAAAACCAAAGCCCTGATAAAGAAAGAAAGAAAGAAAGAAAGAAAGAAAGAAGAAGAGGAAGAAAGAGAGACAAATACAGAGAGAAAGGAACAGTACATGCTCCTGATGAATGGGGAAGCACAGAGTAGCTCATTTGTTTTCTTGTTCCTGCAGCCATGGCAGGACATCTTGGGGATTCAGTCCTCTCACAGACACCCCCTACTCTCACCGTAACGCAGTGGTTCTCAAAGTGTGGGGCGCGCCCGCCAGGGGGGGCACACGAGTATTGCAGGGGGGGCGCGGGTCATCAGCAGAAAAAGAAAAGAAATAAAACAGTAAACAGCCAAAGGACGTAACTTAGAATGGGAGATGGATTGGTTTGTGAAAGGAAAGAGAAAAGCCATAGATGAAGTCGCACAGACCCAGGCAGGTGCTGGTCATTTAAAAGCTAAATGCAGAAAATATGATGTGGCATATCTTGCTCTCGGCTTCTCTCACTGTGTCTATACCAGACACTACAGTTGTGATGCCGCACCGCAAGTCTACACTGGACGCGACAAAGTGACCGTTGCAAATCATTTTAACTTTGTGTCAGTACGTCATATATAGAACAAGACATCAGTTTAATGTCGGGGTTTTGTCGTGTCGCGTCGCATCCAGTGTACACAGCGTCACTGATTATAATGGGTTCTACTGTATTTTGCCGCTCGCGTCCGGTGTAGACCGTGTTTAATGTCATTGGTGAGGAGGAAAGCCTGTGTGTAAAAAATAAAATAAAATAATTTTTTCCGCCAGATGTTTTTATAAGTTTAAAGGGGGCGTGACCAAAAAAGTTTGGAAACCACTTCTGTAACGTCACTGTGATACTGGCACACAACTGCATGAACTTATTAAAGTTATTGGAGCCATATACAACTGGGATAATGATTCTAGTCTGCAATGAATTGCCAGTGTCTATCTCTGAGCCCACAAGACAAATTTAGAAAGAAACGTGTGGGAGGATGGAGAGAGAAGACCACTGGCAGCCTGATGCATTGTGGATGCCGAGGGTTATAATGGAGGAATGTGTGGCTGTTTGTTTTCTTTCCCAAAAATACATGCTGTGCCCTATTGACCTCTTCTCATGCCACTCAGTGTGCAGAACATATTTTAAAATGGCTTATGGATGTGGAAATCTAATTACATCCCTTAATTATTTTATTGCAGGAATAATTTAAGACACAAATCTCATTGGAAAACTTTAAAATGTTCCTCTGAGGATGAGATGAGAGTTTTTATGTTTCCGAAATCTGCACTATCATTAAGAAACAAACTACCGTCAGAATCCAAATCATTCCGTTCTACTCGTCCTGTGAATTTACGACCTCCTCCTTGTCATTTTGAAACTAATTATTTAATCATTAGCATATCTGAGCCTATAATTGGGCGTTAGCTGCCTATTAAATGTTGCACATGAACATTATCTGTGATGAAAAATAACAGCTAAATATCTTTCATCATTCGTGGAGCAAAATAATATCAGATTTTTATGCTGCTCATCATCAGGAATGCTTGTTCAGTATGTGAACAACATATAAATAGTTACAATGCTAATGAATGCAAATAACAATTCTAAAGACAAGCTATAGAAAGGAAATTTGTCACTGTACATTATAAGATAATTTAATTCAGACCTAAATGCCACATTCAACCTGTTGCATTTCTAATTAATCTTTTATATTTTGCTTAAATTTTATGTAATAAGATAACAAGAAATTCTGTTTAGCATGCAAGATATAATATAGTAATGACATGCTGACTGAGTTTATTCAGATAAATACATTTGCATATTGACGGCAGAGGCACAATGCAATAGAGGTAATTGCAAAGGTCTCCATAGTTGAGAAAATAAACTGAATCAAGAATAATGATATAGACATAGAAAGAACATCCAGTCAAGGTTGAACCGGCACTCACTCAATGAGGGCTGTGAATCGAACTCGTGTAAAAAAAGATCACACTTGCCCAGAAGCCCATGACCCCTGCTGGACAGGCTAATCACTTCCTGTCCAATAGCACCATTTCTTAAAGGTCTGAGCAGAACAGGTAAGAGATTGCCTTCTCAAAATGCTATTTTGCTCATTTTGAAATTATAAGACAGTGCTTATTTGTGAACCACAGTGAACCTCACCATTAGCAAATTTTAACAAAAATTTTGCAAAAGTTATTCAAAGCTACAACAATGAATATTCATTGATAGCCAAAAAAAATCTTGACTTTTTTCTTCAAACTTTCTCATTTTCACAAAGCGAGAGTGCCAAAAGCAGCCTGGTTAAAAGAGGTAATATTGAGGAAATGTCCCATTTAAAACTGATGAACTCATCGTCCCGGATGTCATGAAAAATTTAGTGTGTTACTTGGAGGTGCTGGGAGGGAGTTTGAAGGAACAAGGCAGTAGCTCATAGCTCTCCCATTAGACGTGTAAGTGACTCATTTACAGCAGTACAGGTTACTGACACTCTCCTCTTCTGTCTGGACCACTCATTTGGTCTCCTTTGGGGGGGGGGGGGGGGGGGGGGGGGTGGGGGGGGGGGGGGGGGGGGGGGGGGGGGGGGGGGGGGGGGGGGGGGGGGGGGGGGGGTGGGGGGGGGGGGGTCCAGGTCGTTATAAGTTCCGCAATGCCCCTGTCTCCCAAGTTCATTTGCATTTTTGGAACGGATGAGAAAAAAAAAACCTGTGATACACAAATAGGACTGAGGAATTATCAAGGCTTCAAATTCCCACTAGCTTTTCTTTGTCATGGAAAAAAGCTAGCCTCCATAATGGCCTACTTCCTACTTGAGTGCATGCACTTCACAAAGTAGATACAAGTGCAGCTGGGAGTCAAGAATGCCCAGGTTGACAAAAGATAGAATGACTGGTCTCTTGTTAAGTCTTGTTTAGTACAATGCTTTGTAGTTGGAGAAGGATTTGGCTGAAGTTTGGATGACTGTAGTGCAACTGGAAATGTAATTTCTCCCCCCAAAGTCTTTCTGCAACATCTCAAAACAAGCATTGTGTAACATTTTAAATATAAAGACTGATTTTATTTTCTCTTGCTAAAGCTACTTTCATAGCTAGCATTTTAAGTATCTGAAATGCACAATAATATATTCACATATCTTGAAAAAGTGGGGAAAAAATGGTCACAAGTGATATTGAGCTTGTAACATAGCATTACATAATTCATATATTATTTTTGAGATTTTCAGTCACTTTTAAGATTAAAAGTCTGGATTTAGCTTTCTAGGGTAAAACAAAATCTATACATAAAAGGTGTGTGAAAAGTAGTACGTGACAAAGCAAAACTCATTTAAAATCGAAATATTCAACTTTTTAATAATTAATAAAAAATTCCCTTATATAACAAGGTCCCTCTTCATTCGGGTCACGTCTCGACGTCACGTCGGAGGAATTGGGATCTCGCTTAGAGGGACCAATCTACTTCGAGTGTAAACTAAACGAGCAATCACATTGGCCATGCGATTATTGCGCCAGCTGCTGCTGATCACAGCGGAGTATAAGGTAGCGCAGATGCACGCATAATTCGCTTTTCGCTTCGGAGCCGAGCACACATCGTTCTCTCCTGCACTACTCTACTGAGAGGAAGAAGACGAACGAGTCAGCGCCCTCTTTTGGATAGCTCTTCGGTTGGCGGACGCGCTTTCAGCGGGGTGGTTTTCCCGTTTCGAGTGGGTTGGCCACACAATCGGCTGCACTACCCCGTTTGTCTTGCAGATATCTCTCCCCTGTGGCGCCTCAGCACGATAAAAGAACTTTTTCC
The DNA here is from genome assembly GCA_018155175.1 of Sinocyclocheilus anophthalmus. Classification (NCBI taxonomy): domain Eukaryota; kingdom Metazoa; phylum Chordata; class Actinopteri; order Cypriniformes; family Cyprinidae; genus Sinocyclocheilus; species Sinocyclocheilus anophthalmus. Next base: position 85,538 of record JADLZN010007252.1, read on the forward strand.
ACCTAAATGAGGCAATTTCGTTGCGTCTGTTTAAAGACGCGTTGCTGCAACTTGACGTTACCGTCTATTAGAAGACGATGTGAGGTCTTGCTATAACAACGTATCCACCGTGTGTTTCTGGGTGCGGTCGTTACTTGGCGCCGGGTGATGGTCACGATCGCTCCCTCTCGTGCCTGGGCATGAAGCACGCTGAGGTGGCTTTTGTGAATGGTTCATGCTCCCATTGCGGGGTATGACCATCTCGGAGTTGCGAACCAGACTCCGTTACCTGCAAGGGCGCAAGGGGTTCTCCGCTGACAAGAGCAGACTGAGGCCATCAGGTACATGCTGCCCCGGCGTGCAGCTGCTGCCGTAGCCGAGGGCGGCCCCCCTGCCACCACCAAAACAAGAGCAGAGCTCCTGCAAAGCTGTGCCGTGGAGCCGGTCGAAGGGCAGCCGCCCCGCCCGTCCAGGCACCCACCAGACCTGGTGGTAAGCGAAGGAGCAAGAGACCTTGAGACGGGCGACCCAGAGATGGAGGTACTTGCTCTTGTCATGAGATTGAATGCACACGCACTCCCCCGCCACCTGAGGAGGGCCGGTCGTATGAGAATCTTTTCATCTTTTCCCACCACTTACCTCCTCTGTCGGTGGTACCCACACTTCTTGCAAAAGACAATTTCCTCTATTTGGTCCCCAGAGGGTACGGGGGTTGTGGACGATCTATGGCATATCACACTCACCCTCCTCGTCTGCGTCCGTGAGCAGCAGCGGGCGATCTGGAAGTGCTAACCAACGGCTACCACCTTCACCCCTCTACTACTCGAACGCAGTTCAGGTTACACACACCAACCCCACTCGGACCGGCTACGATACTCCCCGGCTGGTCCCTGCGTTTGTTTTCGCCGCTGGCCCCACGCCAGGTACGCCTGTAGTTCCGTTGATTGCCCTAGCGCGGTGTCTGGACCTGGCTGAAGCTACCCAGCCCGTCTCGATGTCCCTTCGAACCGTCGTGCCCGTACTGGGCGATTCATTTCAGTCGCCCTTCTGTCTCCATCCACCCTTACAAGTTTTGGTCGCTGGCCATCTCTGCTAACCACGCCCCCGTAGAGGGAGGTCGTTGTGGGAAGCATGACCTGTTCCGTCAGGTTCCTTAGGGGGCTAGAAGGTTAAATCCTCCCTTCCCCCCTCTATTCCCTCTTGTACCGGCTCTGGTCGCCACAGGCACTCCGCGTCCCATTTGAGCCTTTTTTGCAGGCTGTTGAGCTGAAGTGCTTTCAATGAAGACTTTGCTCCTGCTAGCATTGGCCTCCATCAAGAGGGTAGGGGACCTGCATGCATTTTCGGTCAACGATTTGTGCCTAGATTTCGGGCCGGCTGATTCCCAGGTAACCCTGAGGCCCCGGCCCGGCTACGTGCCCAAGGTTCCCGCTACTCCCTTCAGGGATCAGGTGGTGAACCTCCAAGCGCTGCCCTCGGAGGAGGCAGACCCAGCCCTAGTTTTGCTCTTTCCCGTCCGAGCCTTAAGGTGCTACATTGACCGGACGCAAAGCTTCAGGACCTCAGATCAGCTCTTTTTCTGTTATGGAGGCCGGCAGAAGGGGAATGCCTTCTCTAAGCAGAGGATGGCCCACTGGTTTGTGGATGCCATCACCCTGGCTTATTATGCACAGGGTGTGCCCTGCCCGCTCAGTTTGTGAGCTCACTCAACTAGAAGTGTTGCATCCTCCTGGGCGCTGGCTCGTGGCGCCTCGCTGGCGGATATCTGTAGAGCTGCTGGCTGGGCGACCCCTAACACGTTTGCTAGATTTTATAGACTTTGTGTGGAGCCGGCCTCAAACGGGTAGAAGCACTGAGGGGCCCCGGCTTCGGGTCGGCTTGCAAAACCACTCCAGAGAGTCCATCCAGTAGACCCTGTTGAGTTCCTCCATACCCTCGGCAGCCAGACATGGCGGACCGTCCGGCGCCAGGCCTTCACTCGCTAAATCCTCAAGGACTGGTAGAAGGCTGGGTTCCATATGTAAAACCTAAGTGGATCGCATATGTGTAAAGTCCACTGTATAGCCTTGAGCCTGTGTTTCCCCGGCAGACTTCTGTCATTCCAAGTGGGTTCAATCACCTCCATTCTTCCATTTGCACCTAAGGGATGTCCATATGTGTATTGCTCCGAAACCTCCTTCGGGAAGGTTTGAGCTTCCGTAATGTCCCTGTTCCAAGTAGAACGGGTGCGTTTCCCCAGTGTTTTCCAGTCTTACTCATTGGGTAGTGCCGTAGTAGCAGTAGCTGGTCCTCTTGTGCGGGCCCTGGCCTACGCCAAAAAGTAGGGCGCAGGTGGCTTCCACAGGACACAGGCAGTAGCTGTGGCCTTTTGGTAGGATACCAATTCGTCGGCCCTCCGACGTGACGTCGAGAGTGACCAACTGAAAGTGAATGTCTCGGTTACGTATGGTAGGATCTCAGAACCGAATAGACATCTAAGATTTGGTCAAAACCGAGTTGGGGCACGAGGAGTCACAAAAATTCCACAGAGGCCCCTGACAACAGGATGTCATAAATCAGGCATTAGCCTTCTGAAGCAAGCCTAAACCTAAATCCCTGTCACAGGACAGTTTTCAACATTAACACAAAAGAATACATTGACAAGTCCAAGGAGATTGTCTATTTTGGGGCAAGTTATCAAGAATAAGGGTCAAAAGAGATGCACATCCACAGATGCAGTAAACTTCATTTTTCCATGCATACAATATGCACTAAATCGACAATAAAAGGACCTAGCAACTAATTATTGCTATGCATAACTCCATATTATGTATCTAACCCTCATGTTTAACCATCATGTTTTAATCATTTATTGTTTATGTATTGTTAATAACTATTGAATAGCTTAAGGGTTAATATTCATGTTTAGTATGCGTGTGTTTGAATCTTCATGCTTGAAACATTTATTCTAATCACTACGTTGTCAAATGTATCATATTCTTGTTAAAGAAACCATGTCCAAAATTATACTCTACCCAGAGCTGTAAAAACGCAGATTATGTAATGATGAATAACAGTTATTTAATGCTGGGGAGGAGAATATACACGCCCCGTGCAAAACACGACTCGTACTTGGTCAAAACACCATTTGTTGTGGTAAACAGCCCGTTTAAATCTAGAAACACCATCACATCCTCTCTTTCGCTCATTGGTTCTCTTCGTTCTCTTGGTCTATTCTTCAACCCCCTTCTTACTTCCTTTTTAGGGATAGCTTGAGCTATGCTTTTAATCAAATGCTTTTTTAGTTTGAGCGTGCTCTGGCTTACATGTCAGCTCCTCCAAAACCATGATGAGAAACGCCACCTGGTCTCATCAAACCTTACATCTATTTCTATTTCTTTAGTTTGTTTTATTTTCCGTTGAGAGTTTTGTGTTCTGAGTTAAGCCTAACGTCGCATCTCCCAGAAGAGTGCTGTCTAAAACTCCAACTGCAGACCACAGCTCCGCGTCGCCAACCAACGCCCAATCACTGGCTTACCAAGACTGAACCTCCAGCCAATCAGCAGCCTCGGGAAACCCCCTTTTCTGCAACAAAGACAACAAAGGGAACCCCCTTACAGGCAATGTAAGTACCTCCAGATTCTAGCTGAACTTGTGCATTTAATATAAATTTTAACCTATTTGAGGAACTCAATGCGAGGGTTAATTTAGTGATTGATGGTTGTTCAGATCTATACAATTGCACATACTGCTGTAAACTTGGGATTTCACAATTTTGTTTGTTTGTTTGCAGTCTCTTTAATTATTTCCTCTCTCTCTCTCTCTCTGAAAACTTGTGTGAATGCGTGTGATCATGTGTTAGATTAGTTTACATGTCTTAAGATTTATCCAATAAAGCCTTATTTACATGGAAAAGAGAAGTATCTTGTGTTTGGGCTCACAAGTTAATGTCTTAAACTGCTGATCTTGTTACTGTGTTAATTAATAGTTTTTTCACTATATTTTGGATATTGATATCTATTGCAGAATTGATGTCATACGGCTCTTTCACTGAATCGCTGGCCGTCTCAGTGATCAGCCGTAAAACAGTGATTCTGTCCTAATTCCCTTGCATATTAATGGTGGAGTTCCCTTTAAAATCTTAAATGATACCCTTTGAGCTAAATTATTGACCTGTTTCCCTTACATATGTAACCCTCGTCCTGAAGGAGGGAACGTAGACGTCACGTCTCGTCGCCACAGCTCCTGTACCACCGCTGAGCGGCCGGGTCACCGGCTCGGCTCCTCAGCCAAAACCTGAATATGCGCTGCAACTGCTGCCTACTTATACTCACGCTGTGATCAGCAGCGGCTGAATGCAATAATCGCATGCCAATGTGCAATGGCTCGTTTAGTTTACACTCGAAGTAGACTGGTCCCTCTAAGCGAGATCCCAATTCGTCGGTCCTCCGACGTGACGTCTCCGTTCCCTCCTTCAGGGAACGAGGGTTACATACGTAACCGAGACGTTGTATATAATAATATCCCTTATTCAACATAGTTGAAGAAACAAGCAATTGTTCAGCCTTTTTTTGAGTACAGGTAAACAAGGCATTTCAAATCACAAGATGAAAAGGAGAAGTATCTAAGAATGGCTGGTTTCATATGAATCCTTCAGTTGTGCTTCATTCGATGGAGGTCACATATCTTAAAGTTTGGCCTTGTGAATTCTACTCCTTTATTGCGTAATTCATTATAATTTCTGTAATATTTTTCAAAGACAAGGAGTGCCATGGGAGATGGTGAACTTTGCTATTGGCACGCATCTCCGCCCTTCTAAACAAACACACTACCTACCCCCTTTCTTGGCAGGCAGTGCAAAAATCTGTAAATCCAGGCCTAGATTAAAAAAGAAACACGCGACAAGGTCAAAAACAAATTTTCAGACACAGTTGGGCTGCAAATAGAGACGCATAATCAGTCCGTGTAGCTTGAAAGTTTTGGCTGCCATTTGTCCGTTGAGCTGAAGTGCGCTTAAAAGGGAAAATGTTACGACATTGTACAATTAATAAATTGGGGCAGCTATAAATTTATGCTCTTCTCTCTCATGAGAGTTTGAGCTGCCCATCCGGTGGGATGGCGTCACATTAGCATGAGCTAGCGTGATTAATGAGTATGGATAGCTACGGCACTGAGGTTTTGAGAGACATGCTTTTTAAGAAAGAACAACCACAAAAAAAAACTCTCGCCAAAACCTCTGCGCTCATTTTAAATGGAATGTTTAAATATGGGTAAACACAATCACGCATTTGTTGACATTCTTGTACAGGAACTTGGACAATAATTGCTAAGCATGTTTGAGAGCTAGTTGGCATGCAAGAGAATCAAATCCCTAAGCTCTAGCCTGACAAATTCAATTCATGAAGAGCATCTCAATGCACTATATTTAGTAGACCATCTCCTATGCGTTATGGGGGTCTAATAAATGTCTTCGGGTCAGAGACATCATGCGAAATTCAGGGACCATTCAATTTGTATAAGACTAATCAGTCAGTCAATGCAATTTTAAAACCGCGCACATCAAAATTAAACCAATATGTGCAGTCAAAAGTAGAAATTTTCAGAAGCCGCAGTAAAGCCTTGTCCATATTATAGACTTGATGAAAAATGACCCCCTCTGGGCTGCTATTCAGCTTTAGAAATCCAAAGGAAATCACTACAATAGTTTGTCTTCATGGAAGACTTAGACTTTGAAATGAATAAATGGGGTTTGATTTACCTTCTGTTTGGATTTGGTTGAGCAGAACAATACCTTCTAAAATCTACATGCTTGTAAATAGAAGGTTATCACTTCCCCGGTTCTCTAATGGGAAGATTACACATTTTGTGCTTGAAGGAACCCATTAATCTCCATACAGTACATGGATTTTGCAATCCGATACTTTGTATTCAATGGAATAAGCTGATATGATAAGTAGAGAACCAATTGCTGCTCTTTGACTTTCATTGTACAGTACCATCTCAACAGCTTTATATAATAAGACAGACCTCAGGACTCACGGATGAATGAGTACTGACCGAAAAGCTTCTAAAATGACATGGTTGCTATGCTTGCATTTCATTCTATTCTATTCTATTCTATTCAGTCTCTCAATGTGAGTTGTTATTTCACAAGTATGTTGATCAACTTTCTGTTTTTTAGCTACTGTACACAGCTGCTTATTACAATACCTGCATCTCTATGGCAATGGAAACAATGTGTGCATCCATGGATAATGACATCAAACAGCACTGCATTAAAATTCATTATGCGCTTCATCTAGTAAATCAAAGTAAATGGATATTCTTTGGGCATGTGTTTGTTTTGAGGCAACAAGATGATGTTGCTGCTATTGAAAAAATGAGGAGGCCATGGACTGATCACTCTTCAAGAGGAAACAGATTAGAGAAAAAACGTGTAATAATGCAGCTTTGAAAGAGCATGTAATTTAAACTACTCCATTGTAGTCACGTAGCTGGAGAGTTTGGATTCAGAATGCTATATTGCTGGACTTTTTACTTTGATATTGCTTCTTTATTACATAGATCTGTGGAATAATTTACTATGATTTACGGTCTGATGTTGACACTCTCACAGCAATTTGTGACTATTTTAAGATTTTGTGAATCCATACAATCTCATCTGCAAGCTTTCGTACAATCTGCCTACACCTCACAGAGGGTCCTTAATTTCTTTCTTAAAATCTAACATTTTCATGCGAATAGTTGTGTTTTTAATTAGATGGAGTTAGATAATATTCACTGTTGTCTATGGCAATGCCATAGATCAGTCCACTCATGCAGGCAACAAGCCAGCACTACTTTCATGTTTCTAGTATCACACTGCAGAGTCACTCTTGTTGCATACAAACACAACTAGTGCATAGTAAAAAATTACTTTGGAGAACTTCAGTGTTAATATTACAGTAATATAGATACTGTAGTAGTTAATATTACTGAAGTATAGTGTTCATCTGGTTGCAAATCCGATTTTGTATGTAATAGATATTTTTTCCTTAGCGGAAGCTTTAAGATATCATACAGGCAAAATTATAAAACAATTTCAACTGAAATCAATATTTCAAGTCCATAAATTGATTTCTTTGGTAAGCAGCCACATAATAAGCAGGATTCAGCGGATTCAGCATATAATGTGCAGAAATAGGAAATCTAGTCATACTCTAGTGGTGTTAAGTACTTTAAGTTGTTTTAAAGAAGAAAAGATGAGCATCTGGACTGTAACAATTTCCATTACATACTGAATTGTATTACTTTCAGTAGCTGTAACTTGCTCAAGGCCTCTACAATAGTTCAGATGTAACCTTCAGCTCTTTAATGCCTTTAAAGTCTTCTGTGTGGTAGAGGAAAATCTGTGACTTTTAGAAAAATGAAAAATAAGCAAGAAAGTCTACATGAACGGTCGACCTTCATGCATATATACATGCAAACCCTACAACGCGACCTCAGCTGCAATCATCTCTTTTTGGTCCGGTATTCTGTCACGGTTGCACTACTGAGTGGAGTGCAGAGAAAGGAACGGAGGGAGACAAGGAGTACATCAATCCAGAGAATTTTAATTATAACAAGGAACAAGGAACAAGGAAAACTCACATAGCACATGTAGACATAAACAATACCGGACCCTGAACTAAAAACAGGGAACACTATTTAAACACATGATAAGACGAGGGGATGACGAGACTCACCTGGGATCAATGGAAATAAACTGGGAACACCTGGAATTAAATCAACATAATCAGGACAGGAACAGGAAACTAAACAAATATGGGCAAGGAGGGCACATGGGGGAGCAAAACACACACAAAACACGGAACAAAGTCTGACACATGAAGGTCCACCGTTCATGGACCTTCATAAACGTTATCTCAGTTATCAATTGTAGTCTGAGTTATCAGTTGTCTCAGTTGAATCGGTCTCAGTTATCAGTTGTAGTGTAAATGACTTAAGAAGTATATTACTATAATTATATTACTGTAATACTATTGCAGTGTTTGTCTTGTTGCAAAGCCAAGTTTGTATGTAATATTTTTTTATATTTATATTTTTTAGTGGAAACATTAAGCTGTACAGATAAAATTATAAAACAATTTCAACTCGAATCAATATTTCATGTCCATGAATTCTTTGGTAAGTAGCTGTGTAATACACAGGATTTGTGCCAGAGTTGCCAGAGATTTTTTATTTTGCGACATTGACCGACTTACATTTTATAATCTGCAAAAATAGGAAATCTAGTCCTGCTCTATTGCCTGTAAGTACTGCAAGTTATTCTAAAGAAGAAAAGATGAGCAACTGGACTGAAACATAATAATTTCCTGTTTTCTGTATTAGATTAAATTACTTGCAGTAGCTGTAACTTGCTCAAGGCCTTTACATTGGTTCAGATGTAACCTTCAGCTCTTTAATGCCCAGCCTCAATGGATGGTTAAGACTTCTGTGTGGCTGAGGAACAGGCTACAAAACACTTAAGCTTGTTCCAAAGACTCAGACTCATCATCCATGTGCTGTGCAGATCAGAGCAGCACGCCGAACCCACCACCCCCACCGCCAGCAACCACAACTGCTGGCAGAGGCTCTAGTCAGACTGGCTTTTCCACAAGCAGTGCAGGCTGTCACTGTCACAGGCATTGTCAAAGACATGATCAAATACTCTTCCAATCTGCTGCATGACACATACACACACACACACACACTTTCTCTTCCCAGCTCCCACATACATTGAGACAAACTGTCAAATAACCAAAGATTAGTAGATGCAACTCACAGTACACTTATTGTTATGCATGGATTCTGAGCAGAGAAAAGGTGAATAAATTTATGGGGAACCACAGGAAGAGAAGGAACATCAGCAGGATGCATACAATTCATTCCAGACTGGCAAATGCACTGGAGGCCCATGCTAATTAGTCAATGTCCGGACAGATTAGGTACAAGGTGGAGTGTAGAAGTAGCTGCAAGATATTTTAAATCAGTGTAATAGATTTTTCTCCCCAAATCTAATACTATATAGAGCATATATGGATATATTTGGCCTCAGTTCAGACAAGGCAGGATCAGTCTATAAATTTCACGCACCAGTAAAAGCAATTTAGCTGTGAAAATACACCAGTGTAATTGGGACAAAAAATGGGCCTGAAACTGTCATCTGAAAATTTCTTTGTTTGTTCATTTTTTCCCCCTCCTTCATATGCAGAAACTGTAGATAAGGAAAACAGGGCCAAATATCTCCCAGCCCATTCCGATTCAGAAATGTTTACACACCCGTATTTATTATTCATAGATCTAGGGCGGTTTCTTTCGAAAGAAAAAACACAAAAACTTACATGATAAACTGCTGTACCCTTTTCCGAATGTCCTATATTTGAGCACGGCTAAAGCACAGTGAATCAAAAACACTTCTGTATGAATGCTGGTCTTTATACTTCATCTCTTACACTGCTTACACCAAGGTGGAATGCTTGAGAATACCAAATTATTCCCTCTAGGCCACAAACAACTTCCAAAAAGTGCTTATCTATGATATTTCAAGCTTACTTTCTGCAAGATTAGAGGTGGAAAAATTACACTTCAGAGTCGGTAAAAGCTACCACAAAGAGCCCTACACATCAAGATAAGAGAGGCTGCTGCTGACAGAGCTCAGGAAACCGTAGAGGCTTTTGTCCATGAAAACGAGAGAATGCAAAATAATATTTTAAATGACGGAGCCACAGTTGGAGGCTTTGTGGTCATGAGGTCAAAGTAAACAGCTGCACAGGCAGAAGGTTTAATCATTACAGTGTTACACCCCTTCTTGAGCTGGAAAAAAAGTTGTGTTCAGAAAAGCAAAAGCCATTTCAAATGATATAACACAACATGAGATTCCAAATAATCTAAATTAATATTTAAATAATTCTAAACTTCAGAAAACCCCTGATGGTTGAACAGAAATGTGTTTTCCGAACTTTTTGTCACATGTACCTCCACAGCCCTGTCAGTATTATTTCAACAGAAATAATATCATGCTCAAGATTTTCAAAATCATTTTGAACAAAACATTTGACACTGTGACTCACCAAGTAGATTCTTTAATAAGACACCTCAACTTTTGTCGATCAACATTTTTGACAGTTCTGCATGTAAACAGAGATAAACTTTCTCAAGCAAACTATCAGTGACTTTATTTATAAATTAAGCTGTAATTTATGCTCAATGTGTTCAAAAAAAGCAAAACAAAATTCTTTGTAAGTACTGCCACGTTTTTGGATATTAAAATTCTGATAAAGGGACAGTTCAGGGTTAGTAAATGACAACAGAATATTAATTTGGGGGTGAATTATCCCGTTACAACTATTGAGATAAAAGTGAAAGAAACATTTGTCAAAGATTCAGTAGATTTGGTAACCCATGTTTTACACAAAAGTGTAAGGCTACGGTAAGTACTTCAGTTACCCCATGCAGCCAACTGCATCTGTCCCAGTCTCAGGCTGGCCATTCTCAGATATTAACCTCATGAAAGACTGACAAATGGAGCTAATTACCATCCAGTGGCATGAGACCACTTGGTGCCCACAAAGGAGGACCATAAGCTCTGCACCCTTCAACTCATCAAGGTCAGGTTTTACTTTATATAAACCACTGGGCAGGGTTCTTTACAAAAATGTTCCTATCAAACACAGCATGTCCGTCGCTAATGCACTGATGCATTGAAATGAGAATTAAAAATTATAATAATAGTAACCATAAACATAATTTAGATTAATTTCCCATAAACATGTTGTACACTACCGTTCAAAAGCAATGGTAAAGGGAAACAAAATATTCAACAAGAACACATTAAATTAGTCAAAATTGACCAACTTTTTTTTAATTCAAAGCACAACTGAATGACTTCTTTCAGAAAGTTTTTAATGGTAGTGTAGTGTATATATATTCTTTTTTTAATTGCTTGGACAGTATTTATGTGTCAAATAAGTAGAAAAAAGTATTCTACATAATAGAAAATAAATATGCACAATTAGTCCAAATTAATGATGTAACTCTTTTGTAACAAGACTTGTGTTGTGTGACTGTTGAATTCAACATTCTGTGGCCAATTCAATTCAAATTCCAAAACAGGAAATCAATTTGAATATACACCAAACCTGCTTTAATACAGCTAAATGACTGCAAGTTCATCCGTCAAAGCTAAAAACAGCACCAGTGCACTGGTGTAAGGAGGAAGGCTTTGTCAAATACAATCTAGCTCCACCAAATATAAAACATGAAGGTCTCTTGCTGTCAATACCCCAGCTGTGCTCTGCTTATATCCAGATGCATATTATTTTGCTCTAATCCCTTGTCTGTCAAGCTCCATTTTTAAACTCCAAAGCTAATTTAATTCCGCTAGTGTGATGTGGTGAAGGATTGAAGCGAAGACAGCAGTGCGCAGCTCCACTGTCACAACATGCTTCATAGCCCAACATTATGGCCTGAGGTCGGATAAAATGAACCTCACATCCTGTCAGTAGTCTGTCTTCAAGCATGGAAATGCAATTTCTTTGCATTTCAACATCATTATGGTTGTTTAAGACAACAATATAAATTGCAGCAACAAAGTTTTCAATGCTCGAGTTTTTGTTTTGCCTGCAATTCAAAAGGAAAGGGGTGAAGATATGTCACACCATTGATCATTATGCGTCGAGAATCACTGAACTGAACTAGAGCGGGGTTATTCTTCTGAGAGCAGATTTTTGGTTTCACCTGAGACCATTACTTCTGGTTGGAGAAACCACGGGTTGTTTTAGTGATTAATATACTGTATAACAACCCAGAATAACAAAGAAGTGTGCACACATTTGGAGAATAACAATTGCGCTAAAACCATATGCACACTCAAAGGTAAGAGCATTCATTAAATTTGTCCCTTAATGGTACTATAACTTGTCTTTGCCCTACCAAGGGGACACATTTGCATTCACAATGTAGGTCTAACTCCATGGTGTCTCTAATTGGCTCTAAATTTAGCATGTTGGCTTGTCCAGGGTGCACGGTAAGAAAGAGAAGGCAAGAAATAAACCATTACAGAGGGAGTGAGAAGTAAGGCCAACCTAGGAGGAGGGTTTTGATCATGTGAAGGGCATATTTCAATGTTCAAGGACATTTCAGAAGAAAACAATGTGACACTGCAAAGCAATGGCGCCTCCACAACAGACACTTAGAAATAACATTTGTGGCATACAAAGAACAAATGCTGCTCCACTTAATGATGCTTGACATTCAAAATAAATGTTCATTTCAAGAGCAATTATGTTTAAGAGTCAGAAGTGAGGATGAAGGGTTTACAGATAGCTTTAATGTGAGCGCTGAATGGAAAGAACCTCCTGTGAGGCCAAAATTATCATCCTTCATGTCCTTGAAATTGTAATAGAATGTGACTCCGCTTTACTTCTTCCTCCAACATGATGAGAAAGAAGAATCAAGGTTTTTTAATTTCCAAAATAATCAATTTTGCTTTCAGATTTGTCATTTAAATGAGAAAAGTGCAGCTGCTTCAGTTTGAAAAAACCCAAAGTATTTGGCATCTATGTTTTGCCCACCTCATTCTAACTGCCTTCTGTCTAGTGCTGGGCGGTATACCGGTTCATACCGAATACCGGTGTTTATTTTTGTTATGATAGGAATTTTTTAAATACCACAATACGGTGTATGTCACTTAAACAACGTTCGGAACGACACTGTTTGAAAGGGGTCCCTTTTCACTGTTGCACTGTGGTGAGGGAACAGCTGTATGTGTTACTAAGCGTGAAAGTTCCGAAACTGAAGCTGTAGAACTAATAGAACGTGATGACACAGAAGAACTCATAAACAATATCCACATTGACCGCCACAAATATCCACCGCCCCCTGCCATCAGCTCCCGCGTCTCACACACACACGAGCGCGACTTTAACACTAGATTTAGCAACTTTCAGACCCTTTTAGCAGCTTTTTTTCCATAGAATATTCATACTGACAAACCAAGCGACTTTATTGTATAAACCTTAGCTATGGTTCAGTTAGAAGATTTCGCCGGTGCTGTCCCGCGAACGCGAGGTCTGACTTTCCTGGAGAAGTGTCACCTCTCTCGGCGTCTGTTCTGTGCAGTGAGCGGCAGAGAAGCAGCGCTTTCAGTTGGCCGCACCGCAGCCGACTCGTCAATAAATGAGTACAAAACAGCATTTCCTAGCACCTGTCGCTTACTGATTGTTTGGAATTATAAATATGAGCGTAGTTTGTCTGTTAATATCACATGCACTTTTTGTTTGTTGTTTTTTTTAGTTTGTTACTCAGACGCAGGCAGTGTGCTGCACGAGACAAAAAAAGTAATATAGCCAAAACAACCACATAGCCGCTCTTTAGTGTAGATGCATGTTGATTTTTATCAGACGATACTGCGATTATAAATGAGAGTGACTCCTGGTTAACATTAAAGGGGTCATGTTTAGTCACTATTTAGTGTGGGATTTTTTTGACAATATTCACTCATTATGACAGTAAAATAGGGCATTCTAAGTCAATATACTGCAGTATTTCCTCTCTCAATCAGTAGAAAATATGGTTAACACCCGGTCATGCATGAAAAAAATGGTTGTAATGTACGTGAAAAACCGGTATAATTTTGAAATATAACGTGATATAAATTTTTGGTCATACCGCCCAGCACTACTACGGTCTTGTTTTTATTTTCTAGAGTGACGATCAAATGCGGCAGTACCCTCATAATCCGTGTATCATTCGATCATTAGTTTTTTTATTTAATATTGAAAGTAGAAAATTGAGAAAACAAGCTGAATTCTCGTTTTTCGTTTTTAGAAAAAAAGCAGAATCAGCTAAATTTCATTTTCGTCTTGGGTGGAAAATGAATAAAACAGCTTGAATATCGCTTCTACAACCGTGCCGCAGGAATTAAAACGCCCCGTTCTGTGATTTTCAGCGAAGATCAAACTGAGTTCTTCTGCAGTTCCGCGAGGCAGAATAATAGTCCTCCGCTGCTGCAGTTATATGGATTCCTAATGCATTTATTGCAACTACATTTAGTCTTTTTTCATCAAACAAACAGGCTAATTAATAGCTCAACACAACTCATACCTGGACAGAGTCTAGACAGGGCTTTCTTCTGTGCAGATATAAATTATATTCTTTGCATCAGCTGGGCATGGCAGGGTATGATATGGCAGCTGTCATAGCCTACCCTCTCACCCAGTAAGTATGTTTGTTTAATCAAAATTAATCAATTAGTTTCTAAATAAATATTTTAAACACTAAGACAAAAAAGAAAGAATAATAAATTGGCTTGGGTAAATATAGGCTTATGTTCACGCAAGAACTGTCATTCTGACTGACAACGGAGAACAACAGATATTAAATAGCCAACTGTTAGAGTTATATAATGTAGTATTGTTTTATTAAAATTGATTATAATTGATTATGATTATCCAAAAGGATATGCATTGTGCGCGGCGGAGCTACTGCGCTCTCGCACTGCACGCAAGATTTCATAAAAATACAAACCCAATTCAAAAAAAGTTGAGACACTGTACAAATTGTGAGTAAAAAAAGAATGGAATAATTTACAAATCTCATAAACCTATATTTTATTCACAATAGAATATAGAAAACATATCAAATAAAAAGTGAGACATTTTGAAATGTCATTCCAAATATTTGCTCATTTTGGATTTCACGAGAGCTACACATTCCAAAAAAGTTGAGACAGGTAGCAATAAGAAGCCGGAAAAGTTAAATGTACATATAAAGAACAGCTGGAGGACCAATTTGCAACATATTAGGTCAATTGGCAACATGATTGGATAAAAAAAAGAGCCTCTCAGAGTGGCAGTGTCTCTCAGAAGTCAAGATGGGCAGAGGATCACCAATTCCCCCAATGCTGCGGCGAAAAATAGTGGAGCAATATCAGAAAGGAGTTTCTCAGAGAAAAAATTGCAAAGAGTTTGAAGTTATAATCATCTACAGTGCATAATATCATCCAAAAATTCAGAGAATCTGGAACAATCTCTGTGAGTAAGGGTCAAGGCCGGAAAACCATAATGGATGCCCGTGATCTTCGGGCCCTCAGACGGCACTGCATCACATACAGGAAAGCTACTGTAATGGAAATCACAACATGAGCACAGGAATACTTCCAGAAAACATTGTCGGTGAACACAATCCACCGTGCCATTCGCCGTTGCCGGCTAAAACTCTATAGGTCAAAAAAGAAGCCATATCTAAACATGATCCAGAAGCGCAGGCGTTTTCTTTGGGCAAAGGCTCATTTAAAATGGACTGTGGCAAAGTGGAAAACTGTTCTGTGGTCAGACGAATCAAAATTTGAAGTCCTTTTTGGAAAACTGGGACGCCATGTAATCCGGACTAAAGAGGACAAAGACAACCCAAGTTCATATCAGCGCTCAGTTCAGAAGCCTGCATCTCTGATGGTATGGGCCGGGGGTTGCATGAGTGCGTGTGGCATGGGCAGCTTACACATCTGGATAGGCACCATCAATGCTGAAAGGTATAATTTCTAGAACAACATATTCTCCCATCCAGACGTCGTCTCTTTCAGGGAAGACCTTGCATTTTCCAACATGACAATGCCAGAACACATACTGCATCAATTACAACATCATGGCTGCGTAGAAGAAGGATCTGGGTACTGAAATGGCCAGCCTGCAGTACAGATCTTTCACCCATAGAAAACATTTGGCACATCATAAAGAGGAAGATGAAACAAAGAAGACCTAAGACAGTTGAGCAACTAGAAGCCTGTATTAGACAAGAATGGACAACATTCCTATTCCTAAACTTGAGCAACTTGTCTACTCAGTCCCCAGACGTTTGCAGACTGTTATAAAAAGAAGTTGGGGATGCCACACAGTGGTAAACATGGCCTTGTCCCAACTTTTTGGAGATGTGTTGATGCCATGAAATTTAAAATCAACTTATTTTTCCCTTAAAATGATACATTTTCTCAGTTTAAACATTTGATATGTCATCTATGTTGTATTCTGAATAAAATATTGAAATTTGAAACTTCCACATCATTCCATTCTGTTTTTATTCACAATTGTACATTGCCCCAACTTTTTTGGAATCGGGTTTGTAATAAAAATTAACTTGCCATTTCGTTTTTTCTCACCAAACCCTCAGTATACCTTTAGAATGCTTGGAATATACGCCACGAGATGCATAGGATTATTTTACGACAGATATGCATCCGCTTCAAAAAAAAAAAAAACTAAAGTCACATTCTCTGCCATTAAATTGGCAAGCAGGACATTTTTGTGTTATTAAGTAATAAGCCTTTAGAACAACATTAAGGTGAGTAGTCACTAGTTCACACAGTTCCAATAAATTGCGATGGGTTAAATAAACTCAATAAGCAGACAGACGCGACTACAGACAAGCGCAGACCAGTATTGAAGTGCAAATAAGCAGCAGTCATATTTAAAGCAATTTAAATTAATATTGAGTACTGATTGATGTTCACTTGGATTTTTTCCCCATCGAGGGGAAATAACTTAATACACTGTCATTAGTCGTATGGTAAAATGTATATTTTTAATTGTGTAACGTTACGTTCAAAATAACTACAAAATGTCATGCCTTTGAAAAATAAAGAGAACAGAATGCGCTGCTTTAGCGCCTCTCTGTCTCCTTGAGCATCTTTCTGGCGCATGCCACAAACACGAACCACAGGGAATACTCGTCTTTTAAAAAGCTTAATTTAGATTATTTTACATTAAAAGCATCATATAAGTCACTTTGGAATAAATCACAGTAGGCCTATGTATCATGATAAAAAAAAACCTTTACAGTCTGGAAATACTTTAGGCTATAGCAAATTATTTCTCGGACCCCCTATCACTTAAGAACCACTGGTCTACACAGAAGAAAGACCTGTCTAGACTCTGCCCCGGTACGAGATGTGTCAAGCTATTCATTAGTCTGTTTTATGAGAAAAATATGAAATTGATAAAAATGGTTTATTAATCTGTACAACTGCAGCAGTGGAGGACTATTAATCTGCTGCATGATACTGCAGAAGAACAGATGATGGCACGGTTTGATCTTCGGCCGACCAATCAGCAGAAAGGGGCGTTTAATACCCGCCCACGTGTAGAAATCGAATATTCAAACTGTTTATTCATTTTTCCACCCATGAACGGAAAACGAAAATTTAAGCTGAATTCTCGTTTTTTGGAAAAAAACAAAAACACGAAAAAGGAGCCGTTTTCTCATTTTTCTACTTTCAATGTTAAATAAAAAAATGCATGATCGAATGATACACGGATACCCTGATTCTCATGGCCACCTGTATGCTTTTGTCAGTCTAAATCAATTTCTGTCCATGTAGCTCAACTGGTACAGCATGGCACTAACACCCCCAAGGTCATGGGTTTGATTCCCTGGAAACACAATTTACAGCTTGGATACAAAGTCACTTCAGATAAAAGCATCTGCCATTAAATTCAGGACAACAAATGTAAATTCTGGAGATTCCCTTTTGAAAAAAGCACTACTTTTTAAATATTGTGCAATATTATTACAATTTAAAATAACTGTTTTCGGTTTTAAAATATTTTAAAATGTAATTTATATTTAATTGGAAAGCTGAATTTTCAGCAGTTATTACCCCAGTCTTCAGTGTCACGTTATCCTTCAGAAATCATTCTAATATGCTGATTTGCTGCTCAAGAAACATTTCTTATCAAAGTTGAAAGCAGATGTACATGATACATTTTTTTCCCAGGATTATTTTGATCAATTTAATGCATCCTTGATGAATGAATGCATTAATTTATTAAAATATCTTACTGACTCCAAACTTTTGAACAGTAGTTTATGTCAAGTCATCACTGTATCACTGGAAACCGTGAGATTAAACAGATGATCATTACACAGATTATTACTTAATAGGTTGAGGCGAGTTTTCAATGCTGGTAGCAAGTAAAACAAATAAGTAAAAATGGAAAACGCTTTTATGAAATGCAAAAAATTTTTTATTTTATTTTATTCATTATTTTTTTATAAAAACCAGGTCATTTGAAAAAATCTTATCACCAAAAGGATAAGGAAAAAACAACCAGATCAAATCTTTCTATTATTGAAAACACAATTTGTATCAAATACAGTGAATGCAAGTAAGGGCCCTATAGGGTCTATTCATTTCAAATTTGATACAAGTTCTACAAAATCATTCATCTTGGAAGAAGGAGTCTAAATCCCCCATCTCCTCATGGGCCTGTTTGGAGTTTGCCTGAGATGGACGGGTCATGTTGGCAGGATTTTCTTGGCTTCTTTGTGACATATCAACTTCTTTCTTGATTTCACGGCCTCCTTCCAGAAGCTTCTGACTCTCAGTGAAGTACTGGTTAGGGTGATTGAGAGAAAACCCAGCATCCTCAACCTGTAACAAACAACAGAGTTTAGTAAGCAAATGACTATACTTGCATTTGAAATAGTGTGTATTTATTATTTAAACAACGTTTAAATAATTGCATTGAACCAGGCTACACAGGGACTTTCAGGCTACTATGCAATCTCTCCTTTCCTTTCTTCTATGGCAAAGCCTCTCACCGATGGATTCCTGAAAGCTGCATTGCATTCAGAACACTGCGCAAATCGTTTGTTTCTAAGTGTAGAGGATATGGCCGTTTAATTATGCTTCAATCACAGCACGCCCCTGATACTCCTCATGAATCAAACGTTCAAACCCATCTCTTTGAATCGAGTGCACGGGGTCCCTGCGGTAGTTAAGCTGTGGACAGAAAGATCCATTACACAGATTCATCTCAGAGTTAACACATTACAGTGGACTACCCTCGCCCGGCGACTCTGCGCCAAATGAAATATGAATAAACATGAAACAATCCCAGCCGAGGCCCAGAGACGGAATCAATTCGGCGGATGCGCAACAAGCTCTCCTCTTTCCGAAGTCCGCCTCTTTCGGCTCCCCTCCTCCTTTTCATTATTCTCTCTATTGTGTGATTTATTACAGTTGTGTAAATATTTCATCAGAGAAGTATTACATTTTGACCTTTAAATAAATGCTGCCAGGGAGGGAGGAATGTAAGCGTCTATTTGTTATGTGTCGCGGATGTGAAAACAGAGGGCGCATATGGCAGTGATTAAAGTCTCCTACGCTCAAATCCAACAAGCGTGTTTTTGCGGCCAAGATGGTTGCGGCATCCCGTATCAGATAGAGGAAAGGTGAGGTTGTGCGGATCCACTGATGCTCCAACAAGAATGTTTTATTGTGCCTGTTAACGTCGGAGGATTCTTCATTCACCTACCCTAAAATATGAGTCATGAATTTCAGAGATGTGATTTTCATTGGGGTTGGTAGGAGGGAGGGGGCAGTTTATCTTTCAAATCCTGTTATTGCAGGCGGTTCATCAGGGACGCCATCTTATTCATTTTCCCACATCATAAGCCATTCGCACTGTTTGGCTCAGGGCTATTAGTCATCAGCGATGACCCCAGTCCCGAGCGCCCCGGGGCCATGAGCTAAATGATGCCCTTGGACTGCAAAGGCGCTGGCGTTTCACCAGGAGCCATTAAAAGCCATTATATCCTATCAATGACACTTTGAGTGCATCACGGCATTAAAAGAGGGGTGGCGCAGACACAAACACTGTTATAAACCCTTCTTATTGAGGGAATAAATCTAGACGTGCAAGAGATTAGAAATTTATACACACTCTTTGATTTACTTATTTCGACACTGAGCTAAAGCATCAACAACAGCAAGAACAGCAGCATATATGATCTGAAGTGTTTACAAAGATGTGTGTAGGACTTTTCTTTTGCAGTGTTGTTAATAATTATGAAAACCGAAACAAGAACTGAAATGAAAATAATAAAAACAACATAACTGAGGAAAACTGAACTAAACTAAAATACATTTTCATGACTCAAATTAACTACAGTTTACTACAGTTCAATATTTGGAGTAAATACAATCTTTTATTTAAATTAATATTTTATTAAGGATTCATTAAAGTGAGGAAATACATTTATACTATTACAAAAGATTTCTATTTCAAATAAATGCGGACTTTAAATCGTAAAAAAAAAAAACAATTCACAATTTTTCATTTTTACTTTATTTCTTATCAAATAAATGCAGTCTTAATGAGCATATGTATATGAGCATATGTATATATTTTTAATGTGGCCACAAAAAAAAATTTAGTTTTAAAATCATGGTATAGTATAACATAAATATACAATAAAACAGTGATGAAAAAATGTAACACCATTAACTTTAGCAGCCCTAAAATACAAAAAAATAAAAAATAAACAAACTATAATTAGAAAAAAATAACAATGACAGATTGAAAACTAAGAAAAACTAAAGTGAAAAGAAAATAACCCGTTTACTATGAATTCGCAAAAATCAATTAATCAAAACTACTCATAAAAATTGATTATTTCACATTAGCATTATAAGTAGATCTGCTCTAAAAGTTTCTGGTAGATACTGAAAAATGGCTCATAAGTTTACTTGTTGCTAAAGCCTCCCTGTTTAAAATCCATCTAGCAACACACTGCTGACAAACATCTGAAAGGTTTACCAATCTCTTTCATATCCCAGACGGTCTTTTCTCCCTCTTCATATTAACCTGTCACCTAGCAGATAGCATGCGTTTGTGTGGCATTGGTGTGTGCACTTTTTCATTCTCAACCTGTCAGCTGGGCTGCATTTTTAGCAGAGGGACAGGGCACAGGTAATCTTGACTGACATCGCTCTGAAATATTTCTCTCCGCTCAGAAAAAAAAAAAAAATGCAGAAAAGTTATTGCCAGAGTCATATCCACCCCCTCCAATATAAAAAATGAAGAAGGAATCATAAGAAATCCATTAGATAACCATTTAAATAGAGCTGTAATCATTTGCTTTCTCAACCAGTTCTGACACACAAATCCACCTCTATTATGCCCCTGTCAAAAGAAAGCATATTGAAACCGCAAAGCCCTTGAAAAGTCCAATCTCAAAGGGCAATCCAAATAGAAAAAGCAAAGGTTCAGCACATTTATCATTTAATAAGAGTTTGTGCTCACTTGGCCTGAAAATATAACTACAATATTAGCCTTAAACATGCTTTGAATATATTAATGACCTTGAATGGACAATGCTGATCTAGTCTTCACCAGAAAGCTTTGGATGATAAAAGTTCTAAACGTATTGAAGGCTTAACACTTTGATGCATGAATTATTAAATCAGAAATGAAAAGAAAAAAAAAATGTAACGTAATCCCAATCTGTAACTGTGTCTGAGAGAATTACACATCAGGCCATTGCAATAAAATTTACATATTCCAGAGATATTTGGTGCACTACCATTTCTGTCAGCCATGCTGAATTGATGTTATAAATAAAACAACACTATGACAAAGGCCCTGTCCTAAATGCCACCCTAAGCCCTCAAATGCCAAATGAGACACCCTACGGGTCCATGGACTTCACTGACACAAGCAATGGTCACTTCCAGTCTGCAAATTCACATAAAGTGCACCATTTGGGACGGAGCCAAATCAGTGTAATCACCCATGTTGCTCATAAATGGTTAAAAAAAAGATCTGTACTTGTAGCAGACACCATGTATCAGAGGATTAATGAATCTTAAAGCACTAAACAAAACTTCACAAATTAAGATTCTATTGGATTTAAAGCTAATAGCAGATGTGACTACAACAGTCAGGCTCTGTAAAGACTTTGCATGGCTGTCCCTGAGCTGACAAAAGCAGGCCCAATTAGAGCAGGCCAAAATAAAAAGCATCCTTACATTGTGTGTCAGCTCAAAGTACTTCTGGCAGGCCAGCTGATAGTGCATTCCCTTGACCAGCTCCAGAATCTGTGAAAAAGAGAGAGAAGAAAGTGTTGAGCGGTTGGAAGCGAGAGAGGAATAGAAAGACCTAAAAAAAATAAATAAGTAGAAAACAGAGAGAGTGATAATGAATGAGATTTTTTTTTTAAATAGAGTGGACTTAATTATTTATAATACATTTACATGTATGCTCTAAAAAGTTATACGTGTACATTTTTAAAGACTAAATATTAAAGGCACAATATGTAATTTTTTGCCACTAGAGGGCGCGTATTCAAAACAAACAAAGAAACAAAGGTGTAGTTAGATGACTGAGTGTGGAATCATGAGCGTTGTCGTCTTCATCCCCACAGCCGAAGCAATCTGATGGGACTCAGGCAGAAATCATGTTCATGGATGAGCTAATGTATAAAAGATTTATTAACGTCGTAGTATGAAGCAGGGTGAGGCTGAAATCCCTTGAAGCAAAGCGAGGCCGCTGAACGAGCGTGACACACGGCTCGAAAGCAGCGGAGCTTTTATTAAGCCACAGTCGACCGCTTCCGCTCCTTCCGGAAAGCATCAGAAGTAAGCAGTGCTGTTTTATCATACTAGATACATTTGAAAGTTCTTTTATAATGCTACTCTGTGCGGTCGTCACCGGTCTAATAAAACGCACAACATATTAAAGCACCTTTGGTGTTTTCATGTTTTGTACAAAACAAAACCGGAAATCGAGGGATTATGAAGTCATTGGCAGGCGACACAATGACACTACAGACACGCTCCGTGTCACTAGTTAAAATTGCTTATTTCTCTGGATTTATACATTCTTCGAAACATTTGGGATAATGTAAATATAACACTGTTCTAGTGGTTTTTGGATATTTTAATAGAAAAAAATCCATATAAGGACTTTGAGTCACGGATGAGATAATTTTTCAGATCAGCAAAAAAAAAAAAAACAACCTTACTTTAAGTACTTCTATCCCATAGCAAAAAAAATGACGGTAACTAATAAAGTTAGTAATAAAACAAGAACAATTACACAAACTACAAGCATAGATGAATACAACAAATCAGTTACAAATATGAGAATTAAGTTTAACACAATAGTGCTCACTGCACAAGTTAAATACAGATTAATCTTTGTTAGAGCTGTGGTGTTATTTGATTAGCAGACAGAAACAGGTATTTATTGGCTGCTGTCGCTTTAAGACCAAATGCAGGGCCCTAGTACTGACACAAATCCGGTTTCTTTCTCACCCGTTTACGTTCACTTAAGAAATAATCTAACTGCGTTTACTAGAATACTTGCCAAAGCGGGTATTTTAACAACTTTGTGTGTATCTAAAAAAAGGAATCACGCTGTGTCTGAATCATGCCTCTCTTCCCCTCTGTGTACGCTTCGGTTAAAAGCGCGCAAGTTAAAACTGCTTGAATGTGTAAACTGGCAAGACAAAACATGTGCAAATGATAAACTTTCACTCTATGATGGTTAAACTTAACAGTTAATCCACGAATCACATGCGTGCCGAACCGTGGGGCCTGGTCCATACGGATCACGGATCATTTACGATCCGTTGCACCCCTAGTGGTCATGTGACATCCAACTACAAGCTGATCGCTAACAACGCATGTTAATGGAAGGTGCAAAGGAGGCCAAAATGTCAAATTAATATCCAAGCAATCTTTGATGAGCAATAAAGATGAATAACACTGTTAACAATGCATTGTGCTACTTTCGCTGACACAGCACACGTTTATGAGGTTTCAGGTGAGAGACAGAGGCAAAATGCCATCAAAGAGAGATGGAGAAGTGGTTACACATTCTGCTTCTCTTTCCTTTTCTTTTTTGCTCAGACCTCCCCTCAGGTGATGCTTTTAACACCATGTGTTCCCTGTGGTAAAGCATGGCATTCTACCTCAGCTAGCATCGGCAAGTGCTGAAATGCATAATACATGGACTTAAAGGTGAGAGCCAACACCATCCAACACCTAACTCTAAGCTCCAGAGACAAACACTACTGGGAAGCAATGGTAAAATATACAGCAAGACACCAGCTAGGGGAACAATGTATGCTGTGAAAAACAAGATAAATATCACTGGTTGCCAAATATCGCCTTCGGATAACATAGCCAAGAACAGCTAATAACATGCATTGCATATTAACACTGCACTTATTTGACTTGTAGCGATTTGTGGGTTTCTTATAGTAATAAACAGCAACATTTATCTACATGCTTAACTCAAACATTTTAACACACGTAAAACTCAACAGGACATCCTTTAACATTTCTGAGGGGAGATGCCAATTAACTCATTGAATCAAGTTTTGCATCGTTTCATTGAACTGATTCACATAAAATGACTGGCACTTACAAACTACAAAATACTTTTTTGACATCGAAGTTCAAATCAGAAACATTATCAAGATATAATTGTAACACTTTATACACAGTGTCAAGGAAGGATCACAATGTTAGAAAATGGCATTCTTGTAAGAAAACTCAATTGTCAAAAAAACAAACAAACATTGAAATTGCAACATTTATGATGCTACTTAATTTAATACTGCTAGCAAAATCATTGGACAAAAAATTGACTTAGTTCTGACTGCGTTATTATATCTGTGGCTTAGAAAATTGATAGCAAACAAACAGGCACAACATAAGACTATAATTTCAGGGGATGCTCAAGTATTAAGTGGAGGTGTGAAAAATGACTCGACATGTTCTCCCTTCTTTTTCCACCGTTTGAACCAAGCATGCAACCCTTTAATCTGCACTTCCTAAGGTAAGTGTCACGCTGTGACGGGCTCTAACTGTGAGTGAGAGAGGTGAGCTCACTTTTCTACAGCAGTTCTCTTTCCAGACTGGAGTCTCGCCCTTTTGACTGTAATGTCACTGTCAATGACTTATTTGGAAGTTCTACTGGTTGACCTGAGAAGATCGTGACGTTTGGAATCGTTACATCACCCTACTACCCGGGCTTTTCACATTTTCTGAGGGTTTTAATTATCCAGCGCACTGGGCTGGCGCTGCAGCGAGTCCGGTATTTTTAGCCCCCGACGTTTTGTATCACGCGCTTCCTCCCTATTGACTTGCAGATCCCCTTCCCCCCCCTTCTTTTTTTTTTTTTTTGTCTGTGAACACCTCACACGTTTATTTTGGTTTTTGCTCACCCACGTCCACAGGTCTAAGACTCTTTGTTGTTTAACCCCCTGTATTTTGCGTGTGTAAGGACACTGCTTTTATGAATTTATTGGCCCATTCGGAAACTGTGCCGATTTCTTTTTTCCCCCTTGGGTTTTCTCTGGCAGCCCCGTCGGACACCCCCCACCCACTGCATTAGGAAGCCATCATGTTCGTTCTTAGCATTTTCCTCCCTTTTTTTCCGTTCTCGATGGGTGGTTAGTGGCCAAGGCCTGTGAGCCTGGCCACCACAGCAGACAAACAAGTCCAGCACACCTTACCTGTGACGACGTGGCGGGAACAAGTAACGTTTTCAAATAGCTAGAAGATTTAACACTTTCCAGACATTTTATGTTTTATGTGTTTATCGTCTTGGGTGTGTTAATTCCAAGTTTTAACAATATCGCATTTTCAACTATTTCATACCATGCCGCACAGGCGGTGTGTGTTGGCTTTCAGCATCTATAGGTGTACAACATGATTTTGTCAAACTCGCCACTTATCATCATTTACAAGGTTTACCCAGTGACCCCATATCTTAACCATACATACATAAATATAGTAATAACTACAGAGCTTACACTGTGAATCATCTAATTTTATTTTTATAATGTGTAATATCTCTCTATCTCTCATTCTGTAACGCCACAATGACCCCTTATGTTTGGATTTGTTTTTGTTGTCATCTGCATGACGTAATTCCTTATTTTAAATCTTTGATCGCCTAACCCCACCTTGTCCCAGTGTATCATTCATCTCATCTAGATACACCTATGTACGACTACCAGCCCCCCCCAGATTAGCTTTAGCAAAGAGTTGCTGTATGTCATATATTTTGAATAGCCTTGTTTAATGTGACCTTCTGACTTATTTTACTGCGTGCATCTAGAGTTAATTTATTTCTTCCAGGCACCTACTTACCCTGTTTTATTATTTTACAGTGTAGCGTCCCCCCACCTACGGATTTTTATTGTTTAATTTATTTCCCACCCATGACGACCCCCTGCCAGGCACTTAGGCTGGTCCATGATGTTCACACTGCCGGCTGTTGGACCGCCATCAGACATCCTTTTAATAGGTGTGCCTCCAACTTGTACTTATGTGTGTACTTTACATTTCCATTTTTTCTGGATACCCTCCGCTTTATCAAATCAGGGATACAGCAAGGTCAAAGTAATTTAAACACGAGCGAATGCTGTCATTTACAACCCGGCGGATTTATTTTCAGAGCCGTTATCCTTCTCTTTGTCATTAATACTTCCCAAAAGCTATCTCTGCACGGGATAGGGCCTTTCTCTTTTGGGACCCCCCCCCTGCCTCGTTAAAAATGAATCACACCATTTTTGTATGATTACTATACAGCCGTATCATTTTAATTGTCAAACTAATGTACTTTCTACCAATTATTTGGTAGATTTTGTTTTGTCTGTGGTCATGGAGAGGTGAATTTGTGCAAATCATTTTAATGGATGCCAAGTTAAGTTTTAAAAAGCCCTTTACACTCTCTCTGCCTTCGCACAGTGCTGAATCTGGTCAAGTGTGTGTTAGTTGTTGGACAAACCTGATTGATCCCACTAGGGGAGACTTTATAGTTCTGCAACTTCTGTTTCAACAGCTCAGGGTCGCTGTGGCGGAATGGGCACCCTGTGAAGAAGACGAAGAGAAGGAGAAAATGGGTTTACAAACATCACAGTTCCATTTTTTTTTCAATTTCACCCCCCCCCCCCCGTGTATGGGAAAATATGTTTACAGGACAACTTTTTTTTTCCCTGGAACCACAACCAGTGTTTTTTGTGCCCTTGAAGGCCACTGCAGGGAGGGGGTACTACTTGTGGGGTTGTGTTTCCAAACAAAAGTGACGTCAGAGTTCAGTATGTTTGAATGACGTGAACACGGTCTTCTGAACTCGGGTGTCCACATGCCAACCGTACCAGAGTCCGCTTAAAAGGGGTGGTCTGGGGTACGGTTCAAGTGAACTCCGGTACGGTTTGCTGCTGATATGAACGTAATTGTGCCAATCGTGGAAGTGAACCACTTTGATAAAAATGTGTGTTTGCGTGTGTGTTTCACTAATTTTCCTGACAAGCCTGAGTGACGTGCTGCAAGCAGAGTGCTGTACATGTAATTTCTGTTTGCCTTCAGCGTTCTTTAGAGCATTTGCAGTACATTCGTAAGACAGATGTAAGTGCTGTTATGTACTGAAGCTTTGGAAACAAAATCAACGGTTCAAAACCAATAAATATAAAAGTGAAGAGAGCAATGCTACGCCGTTAATGTGCCGTTGTTACTAAGCCACCCCCCCCAATTTTCGGCGGATAATTCTAGCATGCTGGCTGATGTTTCCCCGCACAAACCGCAAAGTGGTTTGGACCAATAAACCCTAATATGCGGCGTCCCCATGTGTGTTTTTTTTTTTCGTTGGCAGGGGGTGG
Organism: Sinocyclocheilus anophthalmus; assembly: GCA_018155175.1. NCBI lineage: Eukaryota > Metazoa > Chordata > Actinopteri > Cypriniformes > Cyprinidae > Sinocyclocheilus > Sinocyclocheilus anophthalmus. The sequence goes on from JADLZN010007252.1 coordinate 112,970, forward strand.
CTCCCCCGTTTTAATGGGGACCGTTGTTTAGGTTCGGGAAGCAACTCCAAGACCCCCCCCATACCACGCCATGTTCAAGACTTTCACCGGCAATGTCATTATATTTACGAACCTATTCCCTGTGTTGCTTTATTTGTTCCCTTACCCATGGTTTTTTTTTTGTGGACTTTACCCTAACCTCTGTGGCGTACCAATCCCTCCCGCTTTTGGTTAGTGAAGGGTAGGGTACATTACTTTATGCCGGTTCACCTCAAGGAAGTAAATTCGCAGTTTATTGATATCGTGACTCGGTCTTGTTTGAAAGATGCTTAAATTTAACCGCATCTTTTTAGGGTTTTCTAAAACCTCTGATTGGAATTTAATTGCAATCCAAAGCTATTAGCAGGGGGAAGCCAATTCCCTATATTACAGTAGGACTTTGTAATATTCATTAGTGCTCACCAGAAAGTTTCATGTTCCCCGCTTAATACTTTTGTGGAAATCCTGTACATGAATTTTTCAGGATTTCTTTTGATGGAATAGACACGTTCAAAAGAACAGAACTTTATTAAAACCTAGCCCCCACAAGACCGTAACACAAAGGTCTTTTACTGTTTCACTTTTGCACCAAATTTAACACATTCATGTTTCTGAATAAAGGTATTAATATCTTTCAAATATTAAATCTTTTGAATAAAATATATATTTATTAAAATTTGAGTTTATTTAAATGATTGAAAATTTATTTTCGACACATGGAAGTATTCAAATAGAAACAAGACCCCCTTATTTCTCTTTGACATAAAAAAGACAATTCAAGCAATGTCTTAACAGCTAAATACAAATGTTCATACTAAGTCAACTAGGGAACATCTCGCTTTAAAACAAAGTGCCAGTGATGTATAGCTTCATGATGGTGTATCTATCTAATAAGCACATATAAGACAGTAATGCCTACCCTAATCCTTAGGCACACACAACCTTTCTGGCCTTCATAGTGAGCAGGACATAGTGATGCTCACTTTCGGAAACATTTTGTTCATTATGTGCATTGCTAAAGGGGCAACGCCCAAAAGCCATTCCTCTTGGGGTATCAATTAGGCGGTGTGGACTAGATTTTTTACTTGTATTTTTTTAATTCAAGACCACCTGCGTACTACCCCCAGTACCTTTTAATTCCTTAGGCTACAGAACTAAATCACGGCCTCGTGGGGATCCCCCTCCTTTTTTCCTCCGAATGCATTTAAAACCAACAGTCTGGCTCATTATGACTCACCATGGTAGTCGCCTTGGCTGGGTGGGTTTGACAAAATCACCTTCATGCAACTTGTTAGGGGTGTCTTTGTACCCGTATCAGTGCGCTTGCCTTCCTTCCAAACATGTGTCGGCGCTAGGCATAGCTTATAAAAACTGCACAGAAAGAAGATATAAAGACGATTTCTTTGAGACGAGCCCGAGAGAGAGGCGGATGAGAGAGAGAGGCTGGCGCCCTGCCCCCCCTCCCCCCCCCTTCCCCCGCTGAGAGAGATGATGAGAGGTTAATAGAGAGAGAGAGAGACAGAGAGAGAGAGAGAGAGAACATGAGTTTGAGGGAGAGGACAGTAAAGTGCGTGAGAAGAGGGTAGGAATAGTGGGGAGGTTGTGGTTGAAACGAAGACATTGTCGTACATCAAGTGGGTTGTGGCAGGGCGTTTTCCACTATGAAATATAGAGCTATTAGCAGAGACCTGCTGTAGCAGTGTTACCAAACCGCAGACAACTGTGACTGGATTATGGATAATGTGGCTGATCTTTTCCTCGCTCCACCTCCCCCACTTCCCACTCTCACTCTATACGCACAAATCTCATGTCTCTGAGGCATCGCCATCAAACCAAATAAAAAAATTAACACATGAAGAGGAAAGCCATTCTGTTGAAGAGCTGCAACCTTAAGCAGAAATAAAAATAACAGTGCAAAACATTCACAGAGCAAAGGATTTTTATAACAACATTGTTCTAATTTGATATTATCATTCAAAAATTTGGGGTCTGTATTAAATGGTCTTTACGTCACTTGTATTAAACTGAAGTGACAGTGGGGGAAAAAAAAAAAAAGTATTTAGTCAGCCACCAATTGTGCAAGTTCTCCGACTTAAAAAGATGAGAGAGGCCTGTAATTTTCATCATAGGTATAACCTCAACTATGAGAGACAAAATGAGAAGAACAAATCCAACATCTACATAGCAAGAGAAACAATCACACCTTGTAGGACTTTTTAAAGAATTTATTTGCAAACTCTATGGTGGAACCCCCAATAGTATTTGGTCAATTACAAAATTCATTCAATACTTTGTTAGCGCTCTCTCCATACCCTTTGGCTCTTTGGACAATGCAGAGGTCAAACGTCTTTTCTGTAAGTCTTTTCCCGTCCGACTCAAGTGTTTTTTCATCCAACACACCTGTGCTCCCTGGTATTTTGGCCCATTCCTATATGCAGATCTCCTCTAGAGCAGTAATTTTTTTGGGGCTGTCGCTGGGCAACACGGAATTTTCAACTCCCTCCAAAGATTTTATATGGGGTTAAGATCTGGAGACTGGCTAGGCCACTCCGGGACCTTGAAATGCTTCTTACGAAGCAACTCCTTCGTTGCCCGGGCGGTGTGTTTGGGATCATTGTCATGCTGAAAGACCAGCCACGTTTCATCTTCAATGCCCTTGCTGATGAAAGGAGGTTTTCACTCAAAATCTCACGATACTTGGCCCCATTCATTCTTTCGTTTACAAGGATCAGTCGTCCTGGTCCCTTTGCAGAAAAACAGCCCCAAAAGCATGATGTTTCCACCCCCATGCTTCACAGTAGGTATGGTGTTCTTGGATGCAACTCAGCATTCTTTCTCCTCCAACCACGACAAGTTGAGTTTTTACCAAAAAAATCTATTTTGGTTTCTTCTGACCATATGACATTCTCCCAATCATCTTCTGGATCATCCAAATGCTCTCTAACTCAGCTGGGCCTGGACATGTACTGGCTTAAGCAGGGGGGACACGTCTGGCACTGCAGGATTTCCCTGGCGGCGCAGTGTGTTACTGAGGTTAGCCTTTGTTACTTTGGTCCCAGCTCTCTGCAGGTTATTCACTAGGTCCCCCTGTGTGGTTCTGTGATTTTTGCTCACAGTTCTTGTGATTATTTTGACCCCACGGGGTGAGATCTTTCGTGGAGCCCCAGATCGAGGGAGATTTTCAGTGGTCTTGTATGTCTTCCATTTCTAATAATTGCTCCCACAGTTGATTTATTCACACCAAGCTGCTAACCTATTGCAGATTCCGTCTTCCCATGGTGCAGGTCTACAATTTTGTTTCTGGTGTTCTTTGACAGGTCTTTGGTCTTGGCCATGGTGGAGTTTGGGAGTGTGACTGTTTGAGGTTGTGGAAAGGTGTCTTTTATACTGATAACAAGTACAAACAGATGCCATTAATACAGGTAAACGAGTGGAGGACAGAGGAGCCTCTTAAAGAAGACGTTACAGGTCTGTGAGAGCCAGAAATATTGCTTGCTTGTAGGTGACCAAATACTTATTTTAACGAGGAATTTACCAATTAATTCTTTAAAAATCTTACAATGTGATTTTCTGGATTTGTTTTCTCATTTTGTCTCTCATAGTTGATGTATACCTATGATGAAAAAAAGATGAGAGAGGCCTGTAATTAAGTGGGAGAACTTGCACAATTGGTGGCTGACTAAATACTTTTTTGCCCCACTGTATGCTTTGCTGAATAAAAGCATTTATTTCTTAAAAAGAACTCAATCCTAAACTTTAGAATGGTTGTTTACATTATGAGTAGTGCTGGGCGGTATGACCAAAAATTTATATCACAGTATTTTTTTCCAAAATTGTCTACCGGTGTCATCCGGTACAAGAGTTTTTTTTTTACATCGGCTTTTTTCATCCACCCCCCTTTTTTCTTTTCACGGATCTTTTTATTCAGGCTGGTTACCCATATTTTCTACTGATTGAGAGAGGAACTACTGCAGTATATTGACTTAGAATGCACTATTTTACTGTCATGACTGAATATTGTCAAAAAATACCACTAAATAGTGACTAAACACGACCCCTTTTAATACATGTTAACCAGGAGTCTTTCATTTAGAACGCAGATAGTCGGAGCCCATTTCCCCCTTAAAATCAACATGCATCGATACTAAAGAGCGCTAGTGCGTTGTTGGTGCTATATTACTTCTTGTCTTCAGGCAGCACACCCGGCCTGCCGTCTGAGTAACCAACAAAAAAAAAACCCAATACAAAAAAGTGACTATGGACTTAATTAAAAGACAAGATGTACTCTTATTCGATTTTACTTCTCTTCCCTAGATCCAGGTACCCGCGACAGGGGTTGCTTGGGAGACACGGCCCTGTTACTTTTGTATAATTTATTTGAGAGTCGGGTTTGGAGGTTGTTATGGCTGCGTTGCGGCCAACTGAATGCGCTGCTTCTTTGCCGCTCACTGCACAGAACAGACGCTTAGAGAGGTGACACTTCTCCGGGAAAGCCAGACCTCGCGCTCGTGGGACAGCACTGGCGAAATCTTTCAACTGAACCATAGCTAAGGTTTATCAAAAAAGTCCCTAGGTTTGTCAGTATGAATATCTATGGAAAAAATCTGCTAAAAGGGTCTGAAAATTGCTAAGTCTAGTGCTAAAGTCGCGCTCGTGTGACGCGGGAGCTGATGGCAGGGGCGGTGGATAATTGTGTTGGCGTTTCCTTTTTCAGGTGAATCATTGTGGTGAGTTCTTCTGGTTATCAGTTCTAATGTTTTGCTAACTATTTGTATTCTCACCCATGTTCAGAAATTTTCCGTTCTTACGTAAAATCATATTCGCTTCAGTGTTACACTCACCCCAGTGCAGCACCCCCTTTCAAATCATGTTCCGCAGCAGCACTTCCCGTTTTTCCACGAAGGTTGTTTATAGTAACATATGCGCACGGGTTTGCGGTCGCCCTACTTTTCAATAATTCCTATTATCATAAACAAACATAAAAACGGTATTTCGGTATGAACGGTATATCGCCCCCCCCCCCACTTTTGCCTTTCCCCCCTTTTTTTCTCTCCCCCCCCCTGTTTTATCCCCCCACCCCAGCACTAATTATGAGTATAAAAAAAAATCCGTAAAAAAGATTAAATGATAATTTAGGAATTATAGTATTAGGTTTGTCCCTCATTCGCTTTGATGGCAGCCAGGGTGTTTCAACTCCACAAGATTCCAAACCTGGTGAACGTGTTCTCCATTATCTTAAGAGCATGAATGCAAAAATGACCATCTGTGCAGAGTGTCACATAATCAATTTCACAAATTTGCTTATTTGATTGGTGACCTAGAAATGGTGCAGAACACTTTATTTCCTATATTTCCAGGTTTAAATTAAATGAAGAATCCCAGATTTTCAATATGGAAATTTTTGTTTGCACAGGACATGGGTAGGACAAGAAAAAGAAAAACACATAGAAGTTGCCTCATGCGGCTCATACAAATTAAAAGTGACGTGAAATCTCCTTTGAGCATTACCGGGTCTTATTTGTGCTTTGTGCAGCTTTTTCTGTGCGAGAGCTGCTGTGTACCTCACTGTCCACGTGGCAATTGGCGTATGCTTAGCGCAAAAAACCATTTACCGGCATTTGAGTAGGGGGTCCACCCGTGCATTCCAATTAGGGCTGCCATGAACCTCAATACACCATATTGTTCCACTCTGGGTAATATCCAAAGGGTAATTACCTAGCATCCGACTAGTTATGTCCAGGCTAGAGCCACCCGCCCGGACCCACGAGGACCACACAGGAAACCCCACCCCTAGAGCAAAGGGGCCGGCTGGCACCACGGCATCCGGACAGAGAGAGAGAGAGAGGAAGTAATAATTACCTGCAGCACTCAGATTTTGGGGGGGGGGGGGGCCTACCATAGAATAAAACCTGTTGAACTGAAACAGGTGACACTACAAGGCTGCAATTAAACACACGGCCATCCCCCCCCCCACACATCAACTTACTCAATCACAAATGAATGATATGATGGGTCTATAGATTTAAGCAAGCCCTTCAGTTTTCATATCATATCACTAGTCCACAACTCCACTCTTCTTGTGATCTATTTTGTCCAATTGAAATTTTTCCATTATTCACCTGTGAATTTTGTCCTGGTTGACTGAGATCCCATCCAGGTTTACATTTAAATCTCACTACAGCCTGAGCCATGCTTGATCTGCTCTGAATGTGAATTTTAAATCTAATCTGCCTTTATGGAGCAGAAATTCTCCCAGTTTTCACTCAAAGTCAAATAGCAAATGACCTATTCATATATTTTTTACTTTTAAAAATCAATCCCCCGCATATTTTTTGCCAGTTGAAACTTTATCTTTTTTTCTTGACCTGCCTCTTAATACAATTGACATGTGATATTTTTGAGGTGAACACCCACGGTTTCCAGATTCACGCACCCCCCCATTTTTGTCCCGCGCCCGGGGCGGGCTTTTTGCCCAACGGTGTTTTTACCTCCACCCCGTTCTCCCTCCCCACACTTTTTTTCCACGGGTCGCTTGCGTTGGCGGGGGGGCGGCCCCGGGAGGGGGGGTGCGCCACTGGTTGAGTGTGAAAGCTTTGGCTCGCTATAAAGCCCGCAGTGGTACCATCCCTCTCCCCTAGTCCAGCAAAACAAATAAAGAGAAACTTCCAGGGGCTCACAATAGCTTGACCCCACCCCCCCCCCCCTCCGCCCCGCCCCCCCCCTCTGGCCACCCCCAGTACTCTTAAAGGCGGTACAACCAAGTTGCCTCAAACACCCCCCTCCCATCTACCTACACCCCCTAAATACGTGCACTACTTTTTCTAAACTTGAAGTTAGAATATGCACCCTGAAGCTACTACTATGCACCTTCCTAAGAGTAATAAGGCTAATAAATAAAGATTCATGACCCAGTGACTACCCTGCTGTTACCCCCCCCCCCCTAAAGGGCCATTTTTTTTTACATGCTTTTTCTTAGAATGCACATACAGGAATAGAGCTGAATGGAAGTTGCTAAAATAAATAATGCCTGAATAGCTATTTGACCCCTATCCCCCCCCTCCCCAGTCCCCAAACATTCTCCAACTGCACCCCCAGCAATGCCTCAAGCCAAATCGTCAGGGAGGGAAAAAAAGAAATTCGTATTAAAACTGGCATTATAAAAGCTAACACGGGGGTCAATTTTACCGATTTCACATGACCTGTAAAATGTTCACAATGGATACCCCATCGCGTTCCCACCGCCTACCACCTCCTCTGGTCCAAGCCGACGACTGGAAGCCACCCACACCCCAATCTTACCCACATCTATCTTTACGGCCCGTCCAGAGCGTCAACACGTTATTTGTACTTTATTGTCGTGAACCCCGCCTCCCCCTTTTCTTTTTGCCAACTTGAATGTAATTTCGTTGTTTTTGGCCGTCAACCACTACAATTGGACATCCCTGCTGTCCGGTGCATTTCCTCCCCCGCGCCTTTTCAGCGACGTAATGCAATCTACATTCATATTCCGCTCCTTCTTATGCACACCGCCTGCCTCTCTCCCCATCTACCCTGTATTGGCAACGCTGTACATTTTTTCTTTGTTTTAGCCCACCCTTTCCATATCGTTCGCAAAGTAACCTCTCACCTCACTGGAGAAACCACTGGCAGGTCCTCATAAACTAACGGGGCCGTTAACCCAGCCATGTCCCTGTGTTACCGTTTGCGCCACTCCTCCACCCCAAAGAATTCCACCAGGTCCCCGCCCGCCCCCTATGCCCTGTCCTCGTGGCTCTAGGCTCGCCTATCATTCAGAGTTTTCTGTACACTTACCCCCTGACCCTGCTTAGCTCTTCCCTGGCCCCCACCGCCTCCCGTGCTTTATCTTACACTGCTGTCCCACCCCCTGCAAACACGGACTGGCGGACTTTGATATGCCCCTCGCTCCAGACCCCTCATCCTTTGTCTGCCCTTTTCTTGCTCACCTTATCATTTGATTCTCCCCTCGTCCCCCGACCCCCAGCAACCACCCATGCTTTAACACCAAACCCCCACATCTTCAAATATACCACAAGGCTTAGTAGCCCAGCGTATCCCCTTTATTCGCTGTAACCATGTCTTTCACACACCCTTTTTCCCCGACACGCGGGCTTTTTCACGGGTTAGTCGCACCCTCCAACCACCCATTGACAACATTACGCTGCAGCCTCTTCCCCGCCCAATCCTCCCCAAGTCCGCCCTTCATACGGTTATATCGCTTACTGTAGATCCACACCTCTGTTGGCACAAGTTACATTGAAGTGATTATTACGTTTTGAATATGGATATTTTTCTTCAAAAACACCATTGCAATTCGCGCAGGCAGAGAGGCCCCATCACCCCTGTTACTCACCCCCCACCACCGCGAGCCCGTGTCAGAGCCCACCAGACTCGCGTTTTATGGATGGGCGATTTTTATTTAAGTTATTTTGGACTGAAGCATGAAACACCCGCTGAGTGGAATATAAACAGCTTGAAAGACAACAAAGACAATTTTTAATACACTCCGACTGGCTTCGTCCGGTGTTGGGGGGGGTTTTTTTTTCTTTCTGGTCGGGCGGGGGGGGGTCTGTCTGGGGGGGGGGTTTTTGTTGTGTTTTCCCCGGGGGGGGGGGGTTCTTTTTTTTTTTTTTTTTTGGGGGGGGCGGGGGGGGGGGGGGAAATAAGAGGAAAGTCATATACCACCTAGGGAGGCTCTTGGGGGTTGAGGTGTAACAACGCAGACTAATTTTACTTTTTGGCTGAACTAACCCTGTAAAAGGTGGATTCAAAAATTACAGTTTTAAACATCAACTTACAAAATATATAAACAATACTGTATGTAAACATTATAGTATACAATATTTTGGGGAAAAAAGGGTAAACAAAACAAACAAACAAAAAAACTAGCAGCGTGTTTGTGCTCTAACGTTATTTTTCAGTTCTCTCACAACTCCACATGACTGAGAGATCCTGAATATAGTAATAAAAGCACCAAGTTATTTTTCTACAGTTGACTGGCACCTAAAAATGAACTGGCCAAACAAAAGGAGTTTAAGCACATTGCGACAAAAGGCTAGTAAAACTCGATTTAAGCTGCGACAGTCCACCCACTGTATTGAAGAGCTCAGGAGAGTGTTGAGTAGGTGTCTGGCAAAGCAGCAAAAACACAGCTCACTGAACTCATATTGTACCCTGTGGGAATACAGATAACATCATAGGAAATCTCTCTTTTTGTCACAAGCACACAGATGCCACAAGCATACGTGCCACAGACAGACGTAGGAACTTCGTATGACCATCGGCAAAGCGGTTCTTTGTGACTGCAGTAAAAGTCCATGTTAAATTGATGCCATTGATGTCAGAGTGGCAAGAATGGTAAAAGATACTGACTTGCTAATATGAGATAATCTGTGAAAATGCAAAGCGTGTTAGGGATGGCAACAGTGAAAAATATACATAAACCTATTGAAGTCCAAATTCACTGCTCACGGTGATACAATCAGCATTTCATATCTCTGACAAAATGCTTTATATTCTTAAAGAATGGAGTGTGGAACAGAGTGAAAACCACTACAATTTCTTGAGATTGCTCTGTAAAAAGAAGGAACAAGACGACAAAATGTGAGTTCAAAAGATGGATGTTTCGGTAGAGGCATTAAGCGCAAACCCAGATGAAAAGAGGTTGGGCATGGCTCTTTGCCTGTCTGTGGGGCCAGCTCTGAATCTCAATGACAACAATGGATGAAGTGCCATAGATATACTGTTGCTGTGCCTAAGATACACTTGATAATTACACAACTGGAATTTTTTGCTCTCCGATACAATTGTTGTTTGTCTAATTGTATGACCTTTTATATATATTTTAATAAAACCGTTTTTTTCATTCATAAACATTAAAAAAATATTATAACATGGGGAGTTTTTAAGAGCATTTTACATATCTCTATAGCTACATATCTATAGCTATGTATATATCTATCTATAATCAATCTATCTATATCGATAGATAGATAGACAGACACGTCTGAAATGGGATTACAATTTAAAATAAATTTAATATACCTTAAAATACCCTGTTAAACATTTAAAATAGCCATTATTCCAGTTTTCAGTGTCACGTGATACTTCAGAAATTAATCTAATTCGATTTAGCACTAAATTCACTAAATTTTTTTGTGCTGCTTAATATTTTTGGGGAAATTTATATAACAGTGACGGACTAGAATAACATTCTAACCAATAACCTCTACTGTCTATATGCATAATGATGTCTCTTCACAGCTCCTGTCCTGCATGTTCCTCTGTTATTCACTGGCTTTTTTCCTATGTCAATTAGCACTGTTAAGCTATTGTGGCATGTGCAGACTCGGCTGAGTAAACAGCGTGAACAGTTAGGGGCCTGAGTGATTGAGAGGGTCTGGGTTTCTCCATACAGTGTGCAGGAGGAGCTGCTGGTCTCTTGGGGGCCTGGCGCTCTAATTAAACAGGCAGCTGCAGTGGGGGGTGTGGGGGATGTTTCAGACAGCCAGACCGGTAAACAACAGAGCCACTTTTGTCACCATCTCAGTTCCTTGTAGAGCAGTTACCTTTTTGACACTAGGAAGGGGAATTAATTTTTTTCCATAAATTATACTCCTCACTTTCCCTGAGGGAAACATTAAGAGACGGAGGTGAGGAAAAGAATGTGAACATAAAAAGGTACTCAGACAGGTTTGGGTAAGATTCCCATTATTCCTTGACAAAACACCTAAAATCTGAGACAAAATGATACTTGTGGCTGCAGGACTTCTTATGTTTTACAATCAAATAAATCAATAAACAGGTTTAACTTGAAAACAACACAAGCAAATGTTTGCAGGATAGAAAATAATCACAAGTGTCAAAGCCAAAGGAATCTGTGGCTTTGGTATCATTTCCATGGGCTGCAAATCCACAAGCTGTACTTTCTTGTGCTGAAGCTATTGGTGTAGAATAATAAGGGCCTTTTGCACCGCAGGAACCTTTTCATAGTACCAGAACTAATTGTGGAACTACCCACTTTTCGGCGTGTTCGCACCGCCGGAACTGGGAGTGATTTTAGTACCGGACTGCCTTTTTCGAGAACCAAATTAGCTCCTACTCCGGAGCAGGGTCTAACCAGCACAACTGGTACTAATCGTGACGTAAGTAGACATTGACTGGCCAAACGCGTATGAAAACACCCTCACCCACCATGATTTAAAACACCGCGTAAACATACTGTAAGCATGTCAACTTATTTCGCAAGTATGGAGAACAGCGAAAGACGGACGGACGCTGAAGTGCAGGCACTTGCAGCAAATGTAGCATTGCTAGCACTCGTTGGAGATTCTTAGTCCTCCTTTCCGTTCTTTCAATCACTTTACGTATACGTCGATTTTCCATGTCCATTATTGTGAAACCCGCGAGACACAACAAAAACACTGCTCCGATCACAGCGTCCTCCATCCTCCTAATAATGTAATGTTGTTCTTCTTTGTTTTCGCTGTTGAACGCCGCACACAAATGACGTCGCTGTCGACCGGTTCCTAGTACACACTGTCGGTGCGAATGCAACCCTTTAAATGGTACTGGGAAATAGTTTGCGCAAAATCATCCCAGTACTTTAGTACCGTACATTTAGTTCTGGAACTAAAGCAGTGCGAAAGGGCCTATAAAAAGGCATCATGGTTCAATTAAATAGAAATAGTGAGGTGCGAGATGCCCTGCTCCCTGCATCCATCCTTCAAGCCCCTCTCAGCATGGGTGAATAAGCCAAACAGTGATTCATGTGGCTTAAAGGTTACTGGCAAAATGCTCAAACGTATTGTTATTACCTTTGTCTTTTCGTGGAATATTAGCATGCTAATGTTCTTTAAAAGAAGATTATTCACCCCATGCGAATGTTAAATGATTCAGCGCTGTGTAAAGACTAAAAGTGGTTACGACGCACTTTAAAAGATTCGAGAAAGATTCAAGATGACCTGCTATGTAATTATTCTAAATGCTACGCATCCTTAAAGCAACTCATGTCTGGATTATTCACAGCAAAAGCTTTTTGTTATTGATTAAAGTCTATAATCTGAAGACAGACGATCTCTGGAGCTTTAGAAGTTCCTCACTTTTGTCCTTCCTTTTTGAAGTTTGTTGAATAAAATACCTAACAATAAAAACCTACTTGATACTTGTTAATTAGTGAGGGAAGTAATATTTCAATTAGGTTCCTTTACAATTAATTAATTAAATCCATATAATGAGGAACAGTTTTTTAATCATACTTAACAGGGAAGCATTAAAACAAAAATGACACCCTCAACAATTTATTCTAACCAAGATCAATACGGTAAAGCTACAAGATAAACGCTTTTTTCCATGTAAACCTGAGTTTCTGTCCTAACCATTCACAGCAGGACATTTTGTCAAGTTTAGCTTCTATTTCTGTGGCATCACACAGGACAAACCCACCCACTGTGAAATCATACTGACAACTGGACCCAAGAATATATCTAGAGACAAGAATAAACAGGAATTTGGGGCAGTGAACAACCGCCTAGCAACTACCTGAACACTTGAAACATTTAAAATAACCTAGACAAATCATAGCAATGCCCTGCTAACCATCTTCAACTTTGCAAAAGCCTGAGTTTTGAAACTGTAAAGGCCTGTTCACACCAAGATGAATGTTCAGTGCCAAAATTCGGTGCAATGAACATTTTAAATTTGAATCAACAGCTGTTAATGCAACTGTTCTGATAGAGACAAGTATTCCCAGGCTGTTAATGCACCATATTTTTTTGTAAGGAAATGGGTTCTAATATATTTTCCATCGCACTGTGAATACAGCTGGCCAACCAATAAGATTCACACTAAAATTATGACTATTCTTTCCAAATAACAATGAGTTAGCGGAGGAAAAATCCAGATGTGGCTCTCTGAGCTCTTGCATTTGGTGTTGTTTGTAAAAAAAAAAATGTGATTGTCTCTTTGAAAACATGTATATACTGTATGACTTTCCCTTCATGAGTCAGAGTGTCAGAAACTAGGGCTGCACGATTAATCGAAATTAAATCACAAAGGCGATAAATCGCGATTAGGCAGAAACTGCGATTGTCATGCGTATCTTTCAGTGAAGCACGGTTTTGTGATCAGTAGTAAATCTCCATCCGAAGGCCAGAGGGCGCTCTCACGCATAAACTCCAAATACGCCTCGCAGAAGAAACCCAGGAAATGCCTATAAGCGGTTGCTGAATAAACAGAAGACTTAACTGCTTTCATTAATTCAACGTGACTAATAAACACATGACTACGACAATATATGGTTTATCCGAGTTCCTCTTATTATAAAAAAGTATATAATAATGCAATGCTAATCGACAGACTTTAATCACTGCTTAGAATACTTTGAAATATGTTGCATGCCTTATTCTGTGTAAGAAGCCACATCATCTCACAGAAAGATTTATTTCCAACACTTTGAAGTTATGAAGTGAGTTTGAAGTAAAAACATGTTATTAAATGTGGTATTTTCACATGCTTTCAGATGGAGCAGCATTTACTACACAGAGTCACACCGGCGCACCTCACATTGCGCTCACTCATTCAAAATGAGTGTTAACAGCAACTATTTAGCCAGAGAGGAGTATGGAAGGCCTGCCCTCAGCCATTCCTGGCCCACTGCATGAATGAGACACCAAACAAAGTCCATGCCACGGATATGTAGCAGGTGTCATCAGGGTCCCGTGCTTCATGCAGCAATCAGACGGATCAGCCTCAGGGTAAACAGTAATTTATTCATCCAAAAATCAATGACTCGTAACAATATTTTGCATGTAAACCATTTTGGTGCTGCATACAGAACGCTGTCAGGTGAACACGCAGTTGTTTGTACTATAATTATCGTCATCATTATTAATTATGATTACTGTTGTTGCTTTACTGACAACTAAAGAGCAATACTAAGAGCAAACTTGTTGCAGATTAATAATTTTGGACCAAAGGAGCAAAAAAATTAATAAAAAATGAAGGCAAAAAACTAACTGGATTTGATCAAAACAACAGAGTGCTTTTTTTCTGGGTGAATAAAAGCTGAACTGCATGTATAATGCACAGCTACCGTTAACTAGAAGCGTATCTGAACATTAGGTGCTAAAAGGCGGCATCCCTTCATGCATGCCAAAGCAGAATGCTTTCTCTTCCCCCCACTCACCATTATGGACAGCACTGTGACTGCAGTGGAGTCATTCAGGTTCCTGGGCACCACTATCTCTCAGGACCTGAAATGGGACACTCACATAGACTCCATTGTGTAAAAAGGCCCAGCAGAGGTTGTACTTCCTTCGCCAGCTGAGGAAGTTCGACCTACCAAAGGAGCTGCTGAAACAATTCTACTCCGCCATCATTGAATCCATCCTCTGAACTTCTATAACTGTCTGGTTCAGCTCAGCTACCAAATCTGACCTCAGAAGATTACAGAGGATAGTCCGGACTGCTGAGCGAATCATTGGTACAACCCTCCCTTCTCTCCAAGAACTGTACTCATCCAGAGTGAGCAAAAGGGCTGGCAAAATCACTCTGGACCCCTCACATCCAGCACACTCACTCTTTGAACTGTTGCCATCTGGTCGACGCTACAGAGCACCAGAACGGCCAGACACAGGAACAGTTTCTTCCCTTAGGCAATCCATCTCATGAACACTTGACATTAACTGTGGAACACACACTATTTATTTATTCACTCATACACTTATTTATCTAACACACATACTCAGTCTACATTTCAATTTGCACATAATATACCTGTACATACAACTGTCTATTGTTATATACCTGTACATACAATTGTCGATTTGTATATTTTTATTCCTTATTTACTTGTTCTATTTTTTATTTATTTTTAGTTTTAGTTTTTTGTTCTGTCACTGTCATTCTGTTACACTGTGGAAGCTTCTGTCACGAAAACAAATTCCTCGTATGTGTAAACATACCTGGCAATAAAGCTCATTACGATTCTGATTCTGAAAGGAACAGAAAGCTGTGAAAGGCAAAACAACATCGAAACAACTCCTTCATAAAGAAACACAGATTATTCCTCAGAATATTATCTGCGACCACCCACACCCACTACCAAATTAAATCAAGCGGTCCAGATTGAGATGTTGCTGCAGTTGTTTATTTGCCAATGAAAGTGGAATGCTAATGGGGGCTTTGTGCCGTCTGATATCCTTGACACCTTGTATACATCACTCACAGAGCTGCGACCTGCATCCCACCGACTCCACCATCCGCTGGTTTGTAAGCAAGAATGTGTTCGCTGTGAGTGGGTGGACTGATTTCCACCTGAGAGGGCAGACTGAGGGGGACGCAGCCACCCTGGAAATGGGGCACTTTTGCGAGTGGCGGTGCGTGACCACCAGAGAATGTGTTTGTCTGGATTTTATGTTTCTAAACGAAACATGGCTAGAAGACAGCTGCAGTGCAACAGTCCTCAATGAAACAGCCCCTCCTAACTTTACTTTCATGAGTGTCTACAGGACTGTTAGGAGAGGTGGAGGTGTAGCTGCTCTATTTTAAAGATGTCTATCAATGCAAGCAAGTGTCATTTGGTCAGTACTTGTCTTTTGAATATCTAGGGCAGTGGTCACCAACATGCACGCCAAGCACGTTCTTTAAATAGCCTAAATTAGCTTCGGGCGATAAATGATATCATATCGAGATAATGATAAAATGTATGTTAATAATGATGATAAGCTCTGGAAATTTTTACTCAATATGGATTAATCTAACATCCTATCACACAACAGAAATAAATGTTACAGCAACCTGTCAGTGCATGTCGCTAATAAGTCTTCATGTTCTGTGTGAATGCGTGGAGTAGTTTCATCTGATACACAAACTCAAACACACGTGACTCGCGGTGTTTTCAGCATCTGCATCTCAATATATAAGGACATGAACACATGCACTTTCATCTTCAGAGCTGCAGAGTCACTTCACCAGCTTTATGCAGTTTAATATGAGAAAAAATAGTCAAATACACTCTGAAACTAAAACTAAAACTGAAAGACCTTCACGACAAACTGTCAAAAAAAAAGTCTGGTTTTACTTGAAATTATATGACAATATATTACTACTGTATACTACAATGCAAATGCTCTCTGAAAAAGCAAATGCAAATGCAATGAGTTTGCTTCCTTCTTTTCTGAGAAGATCAATAATATCAGGAAGGCAATTAGCACATCCTCAAGTTATGCAGAGGTCAGACAGATTCGACCGCAATATCAAAAAGAAGATACTATGTCTGTTTTTGAAGCAATTGATAGCAAAATTTTGGAAGAAATGGTGCAGCACCTTACATCATCAACCTGCTATCTTGACACAATTCCCACATCTTTTTTCAAAAGGATGCTTAACTGTTTAGAAGCAGATCTCTTAGAAGTGGTAAACGCCTCACTTCTTTCTGGGACGTTTCCAAACTCCCTGAAAACCGCAGTTGTCAAGCCCCTTCTGAAAAATAGCAATCTTGATAACACCATTTTGAGCAAATATAGACCAATATCAAATCTTCCTTTATAGGCAAGATTATTGAAAAGGTTATTTTTAATCAGCTGAACAAATACTTAAAACTTAAATGGATACCTGGACAATTTTCAATATGGTTTCCAACCACATCACAGCACAGAGACATCGCTCATTAAAATAATAAATGATATTCGATTACATTCTGATTCTGGCAAAATATCATTGCTGGTACTACTAGATCTCAGTGCTACATTGACACTGTCGATTATAACATACTTCTAGAGAGACTGCAAAACTGGGTCAGGCTTTCTGGGATGGTACTCAAATGGTTCAGGTCATACTTAGAAGGGAGAGGTATTATGTGAGTATAGGAGAGCACAAATCTAAGTGGACGTCCATGACATGCGGAATCCCACAAGGCTCAATTCTTGCACCGATCCTGTTTAGCCTGTATATGCTCCCACTAAATCAAATAATGAGAAAAAAACAAATTGCCTATCACAGCTATGCTGATGATACCCAGATTTACCTAGCCTTATATCCAAATGACTACAGCCCCATTGACTACCTCTGCCAATGCATTGATGAAATTAAAAGTTGGATGTGCCAAAATTTGGCTGCAGTTTTTTGTTTTTAAACAAGGAGGGGGGGAAAAGAAAACTGAAAGTCCAGTGCATTTGGAAACAAGATGGAAGTTCTCAAGGTGAATGCCATACCGTGGACTCTAGTGGTCAACACAACTAAAAATCAAGGTCAAGGGATCTTGGTTGGGATCTGGAGACAGACATTAGTGTCAGTCGTCAATGTCCAAAGCAGTAACTATAAAATCAGCATACTTGTACTACATCTCAAAAACATTGCAAAGAATTGAGAGTTTGTTTCCAGTCAAGCCTTATACCAGCCAGGGTATAGACTATTGTAAGTCTCCTCAACCAGCTTCACCAAGAAAGACCATTAGACAGCTGTAGTATGTCTCATCAAGAACGTCAGGATTCTGACTAGAACCAGAAAATCTGAGCATGGCACACCAGTCCTTAGGTCCTTACACTGTCTACCAGTTATATTTAGGATTGATTTAAAAGTACTTTTACTCGTTTATAAATCACTCAATAACCTGGGACCTAAATACATTGCAGATATGCTCACTGAATATAAACCAAACAGACCACTCAGATCATTAGGATAGAGTCAGTTAAAAATACCAAGGGTTCACAAAAAACAAGGGGAATCTGCTTTTAGCTATTATACCGCCCACAGTTGGAATCAGCTTCCAGAAGAGAACAGATGTGCTAAAACATTAGCCACATTCAAATCCAGACTCAAAACACATCTGTTTAGCTGTGCATTTGTTAAATGAGCACTGTGCGATATCCAAACTAATTCCACTGTATTTTATGCAATCTGAATTGATTGAACTGTATTTTATGTATAATCATTTTCTATTTTGTCTTAAATTCATTTTAAATAAATTTTTAAATAATTTTCAAATTTTTTTAATTCCTTGTTTTATTTTTGTGATTATTTTTGATGATTATTTTACTTTTTTTATGTAAAGCACTTTGAATTACAATTGTGTATGAAATGTGCTATATAAATAAACTTGACCTTGCCTGGTTTATTTATTTATTTTTCACCTCCTGACTTCTTCCAGAGGAATGCTTGGTGCCTAAGAGAAGGAATATTTGTAAATGGACAACCTCTGACCGCTTTGGAGTCTGTGAAAGTGGCTTAGCAGTAGTCAAAGCAAAAGCACCTCTTTGAACTCGAGCATGTTCGGTGCAGCAAGGCAAATGTTTGGTGCTTAAGAGAGCTACTTCTTTAGTAGAGGCAGCAAACTGAAAGGTTTTTACTAACACATGGACCGTTTCTAAAATGATTTTAACAATTTGCACCATTACGGTAATAGTGATTACGGTAATACGGTATTAAAATTCTATACCAATTTGTCTAAAGAAATTAGAAATAAAACACTAAAAAATAAAATCAGTCATTTAAATGCTACAATTGAAATGTAAGCATCACAAAATTACAATGTAAAGCACAAAAATTTATATTTATTTTGGCATTTGCTAAAGATTACACTGAACAGTGTTATTAAACTTTATTAAAAGTGAATTTAAATTAAAATAATGAAAACATACAATATCAACATATAAGCTAATATGGTACCATCTATACTGTACCAATCTATACTGAATTATAATTTTACAGTTTTATTTTTTAATGAATTCGCTTATTTTCTCCAAGGTTACATTTATTTGATCAAAATACAGTAAAAACAGTATTTATGTGAAATACTACAATTTAAAATAACTTTTCCATTTTAATATAAATGGTGTTTAAGAAATATTTCTTATTATTATTACTGTGCTGTGCTGTGGAAACTGAGATTTTTTTTCTCAAAAGAACAGCATTTATTTGAAATAAAAAAAGGGGGAAAAAGTCTTCACATGCTGTAAATGTCTTCACATGTTTTTAATGCATCCTTGCTGAATAAATTATTTTTCCTGACCCCAAACTTGGCAGAGATAATGTAAATGTAAAAGATAATGTAGATTCAAATTACTTCCAATCATCCATTTTTCAAACTGCTTCTCCTATGTAGGTACACGGGAATGCTGGATCCTATCCCACCAACTCTGGCCGCAGGCAGAGAAACACCCTGGATGGATGGCCAGTCCATCGCAGGGTTAAACTACTTTGGCATGCCCATCCAAATCTACTCATTCATTTCCATGCTCACTATATCTGTACTTGAATTTTGCTTCAGGGAGCATGTTATGAGCAAGGACAAAAACAAAGAACAGGGCACACAGGATATGAATATGAGATTTTTCCGCTCGACTGTGCACAGAAGTTTCAAATGGTCTTGTACCACAGCATTTCTATTATAACTAAATTGGCCTGGATTTCGATTTTCTGAAGGCTGGCCACTGCTAACCATTCTTGTACTGCGGGTCCTATTTTAAGCTACTTCTATGGAGGCAAGCGTGGAAGTGAAGCAGCAAGAGCTGGGATAGTGCTTGAATACACAGCTCCAGGGAATTATACCACAAGAAAATGTAATTGCTTTGCACAGGGGCACTGGTCTTTACATGTAGGGTGGCATGTGTCCGCTGACTTTATCTACATACTAGAATGGGACCAAAAAAAAAGTGTAGAGGGTAGTAAAAAAATAAAAAGTATGTATAATGAATGTACACATTATATATGTAATACAGTGCTAGAGTGGGGTTCCGGAATTAAAAACCACATTAATTTTCTCCATGGGGAAATTTATTTTTAACAATAACTTAAAGATAGATCTCTGAGTTTGTTAATCAATAGCATACGGTTTTTGTTGAAGCCATCAGTCTGCATTATTTTACTTAATTCCTGGTGAAAAACTACAATTACCTGTGATTCTATTAAAAAATCTCTAACAATCAGGAATGGCACTTTTGTTAAGATCAAACTTACTACAGCTATTTTCTAAAGTTTTTTCTTTGGTGATGGTATGAACACTTTTTTTTTTTTTTAAATTGAAATTTCCTATAAATGCCAAAAGTCAACATCATTTGTTGAACATAATCTTACCATTTAAGAATGTTACGCTATATTATTAAAGTCCAGCCATTCATGGTTATTTTCCACTTTGCTTTGCAGAGGTGCTTGGTAATACATTTCCCATCTTGTCTGTCCTCTTGATCTTCTTTCATTGCTTTTTCGAAGTAAACTGACATCTTATTTCCTTCAAAATACAAAAAGCACTGCTCTGTAGAAAATGACTCAAATTTTTCACTTGTTTTGATTCATAATGATAACACCGCTTATTGCCCACAATTCATCTATGCCCATATGAATGCAGAAATCGACCGATCCATTGTAAGACTTATTCATGTTAGATTACTCAAAGATACTGATATTCACCTCAATTGTAGACCAATCAAAAACTACCATGTTATTGCTAGTACTGTATTGTTATCCCTAGTACAGCGAGCACAGGCTGTGTTGTCCTTCACTCACGGTGTTTCTACACATGAATAATGCATTTATCAGAACATGACAAAAACCATTTCAGGGTATTTGTTAGTGCTGGGCGGTATACCGGTTCATACCGAATACCGGTGATTATTTTTGTTATGATATACATTTTTAAAATACCGCAATACAATGTATTAAGTATGTCGCTTAAACAACGTTCGGAACGCGACACTGTTTGAAAGGGGTCCCTTTTCACTGTTGCACTGTGGTGAGGGAACAGCTGTATGTGCTACTAAGCGTGAAAGTTCTGAAACTATAGCTGTAGAACTAATAGAACGTGATGACACAGAAGAACTCATCAACAATATCCACGCTGAACGCCACAAATATCCACCGCCCCCTGCCATCAGCTCCCGCGTCTCACACACACACGAGCGCGACTTTAGCACTAGATTTAGCAACTTTTTCTTTCCATGGAATATTCAGACAAACCTAGCGACCTTTTTGGATAAACCTTAGCTATGGTTCAGTTGGGAGATTTCGCCAGTGCTGTCCCGCGAAAGCGAGGTCTGACTTTCCCGGAGAAGTGTCATCTCTCTCGGCGTTTGTTCTGTGCAGTGAGTGGCAGAGAAGCAGCACATTCAGTTGGCCGCACCGCAGCCGACTCGTCAATAAATGAGTACAAAACAACGTTTCCTAGCACCTGTCGCTTACTGATCGTTTGGAATTATAAATATGAGCGTAGTACATCTGTTAATATCACATGCACTTTTTTTTTTTTTAGTTTATTACTCAGACGCAGACAGTGCGATGCATGAGACAAAAAAAGTAATATAGCCAAAACAACCACAACCGCTCTTTAGTGTAGATGCATGTTGATTTTATCAGACGATGCTGCGATTATAAATGAGAGTGACTCCTGGTTAACGTATTTAAAGGGGTTGTGTTTAGTCACTATTTAGTGTGGTATTTTTTTACAATATTCACTCATCATGACAGTAAAATTTGGCATTCTAAGTCAATATACTGCAGTTTTTTTCTCTCTCAATCAGTAGAAAATATGGTGAACACCCGGTCATGCAGTGAAAAAAAAAAAACAAAAAACAAAAAATACAGTCATGTACCGTGAAACCGGTATAATTTTGAAAAATACCGTGACTAATTTTTGGTCATACCGCCCAGCAGTAGTATTTGTTTGCATTCACTGTGGTGGTACAATTGAATCATGTTGCCTCAATCCAAAATGTACCTGAATATAGTTCAATGCGAAATAGTATAAATGATTTGTAGTATGATTTGTATAGATCACATTATAACACAATGCTGTCCTGTACCAGTCATGAATACTTTACATCTTTCCAAAGCATCCAAACAGGCAGAGAGTTTCAGGAGATTTCCCTTGAAATTCTGCCATTGACACAGAAAATATGCCATTGCTTAGCAACGCTCTATTATTTTAAATTCATTGGACAGTCATACACTTGTGCACAAAAGTAGATCAATTTCGTATTTGATAACTCAGCTGCTGACACAAATACAGTCAAATAAATCCTGTAATGCTTATGGGGGAAAAAACTGAAGGAAACGTTTATGCACAAATTCTCAATGGTTAGAATTACATCAGCAAGAGGAAAAAAATATTCCTTATTCACGGAGAAGAATAAATGAGGATCAATATGTAAAATAAGAAAGCACCAAAATATTCAATGTTCACAATATACTGTATCATATGATAAGTCAGGGTTTAAATCATCTGCAAATCAAATGTAAGACTTTTTTTATAACTTAAGACCTGTACAAATAAAGTTTATACCATATGTTCACACAGAACAAGGACCCGCTGAGACACCGTAAATGACTTTTTAGTTAGTCAGTTTAGTTGCTCAGTTCACCAATATGCAACATCCATATTGTAAACTTTTATTCAACACCTATTTTGTGTTAAGTTATCATTTGTTATAGCCTGAAAAATTAATGTTGGTGAATCCCTAAAAAACTGGCAATAACTAAGCAGCTACAATCCCAAAAGAAACAAGAAATCATAAAACTGGGAGTTCCAAAACAGCTGGAGCAGCCAGAGAGAAATTCAGCGTGTAATAAGTGATTTCTGAGCTGGTACTGAGCTCTCGTGAGACTGACGATTATTTCAAAAGCATGCCCGACAGGACGGCCATTCTCAGGTAAGGATGTGAAATTCCTTTGTTTCTCCTTGATTGAGCATCAGCTGGGAATAAGCACTCATTTGCGGAGTGCAGGGAGGAGGGAAACATAGGTCTAAGATGGGGAGTGTAATTTTCTTGTTTAATGTACCATGTGCAAAAAATAAGATCTTACGTGTTCCTCTAGAATTGTAATTAAGGACACGATGGAAGGGCGGCAAATTATCTCCAGCATCAAAATAAGACAGCTGAATAACTTGGCCTTCTAATATCTTCTCTCGTTCATTTGGGTGACCCTCTCAAGAGTTATTGAGGGATGAAGAAAGAGAATGACATCAGCAAAAAAAGTAGAACATCAAAGAATTGCTACAAACACAAAAATATACTTCAGTAACTGTCTGGGGACAAAGACCTGTGGAAAACCAGGACAATGTGAGGGAGAACAAGCTAAAGTTGAAGAGTTACCTTGTCTGCATCAACTTTCCCTTTGACAAACTCTGACCTCCAGAACTGCAGGGCCTGTTCCAGAGTAAGACCAATGCCCTTGAGGAAGAGGCCATACTGCATGCGTCCACCGTGCCGAAGGTGGTGGTTCTCTCTCAGTGCCTTGTGGAGATGCCTCATACACAAAGGAAAGGACTTGCCCGAGAGCTGGGGAAGCGAAGAAAAGAGAAGTGATTATTGAAAATGGCTTGATTTATAAATTAGCCAATTTTGAGGTGCAGACAGCTATCAATTCCTTAAAAGACAACAAGCACAGAGTCCACTGTAAACACAAAACAACTGTGACACAATCACAGCCAATCAAGAAATATTTGATTTTAAATTTACAATTATGTGTGATTAGGACAAAAACTCTAATTTACATGGAATAGCTTTACCGCACCTGGTTAAAATGTGGTCAAATACTGATATGAGGATTCAAAACAGAGGCACCAAGTTAAAAAAGTCTTTGATTTAATGCAAAGGCTTTAATTACAAGCGATTTTCATGCATCCATTAATGTTCAAAAAAAAGCAAAAAGTGATTGCAATTTCAACATGTGGCTGATGAAAGTCCACTTAACTGGAACAGCAACCGGCCCTGAGATGAAATACACACACACACACACACACACACACACAGAAAGCAGATCTTTCAACAGACAGCTTTCTTCCCTAGAAACATCTGTGCACATCCACACCCACCACCAAAGTAGGACATACTCAATGTTCTAGTATCTTGAGAATTCAGGAAAAGGACAACTTTACTATGCGCACAAGTCTTAAGTGCCAAATATAAAGCAAGTATGTGCTCCTGAGTAAATTTATTTACCAAATACATTTTTTAAATTCCCAATAAACATATATACTAGTGATGCGCGGATGAGCTAAAACGTCACCCGAATCCGCAGCTTCAAATAAATTATCCACCCGCCAACCGCCCGCAACTTTATTTTTGTCTGATTTAGATAACCGCACCTGACCCGCACCCGATCATCACATTAGGGTCCGTACGGTCATGAAAAACCTGGAAAAGTCATTGAACAGCAATTTCCAGGCCTAGAAAGTTTTGTAAAAATAAATACTCAGTTTTTGAAAAGTCATGAAAATCTATTTCACAATTCTCTGTATAATAGAATTGTTTAATCAGATCCTGAATTTCGTTGCGGGATTGCGCATACATCGCATTACTCATTCCCGCAGCTTTTGACTTTAAAATGAGGGAAATTACTGCGAAACCTTTTTTGTTTCTCCCCTCATTCGCGTCCTCCGCGTGTAGGTTAGATGAGTAAATAAATCCACTCAAACCATCAGATGAAAACAGCGGTGATTCAGCTGTACCGCGACTTCTCTCTTTGACTTTCGCTTCACATAGATGCATCTAGAGCGGCTGCACACTGCGACTTTAGACTTTAGCTCGCGTTTCGGGACAGTTGACAGAATTGTCAATTGCCTAATCGGTCATTGTTGCATCGTCACAAAAATGTATTATTTTCACGTCTTTTTAAGCCATTCGGTACTCGCGCTCTCCAGAGGCGCGTGCGCTCACAGTCACATCCAAAGCGCGTACTGCTAGTACCAAATTGAGAAAGTACTGTTTTGTTTTGTCTTAAGTTAACGTAAAGAGTTGAGAAAGAAAATGCATGTGTATCAGTATTGGATCCGTGAAATAGGTCTTGGGACAGCAGCCTAATAAAGCTGTGCCGTCTTTTATTAATGTTAATCAAACAACAAAAAATAGAGAAAATCCCTTACTGCTCTTGACTAAATAATGTTTTGTTGAATAACTTAATGTTAATTTACAGTTTATTAAATTGCTGTAGCCTATTTAAAACACGTTCATAATTTAGAAAAAGTATTTAACACTTAAAAATAATGATTTATTTTATCCACCCGCGACCAACCCGCAAATAATCAGAATGCCTTTTTTTATTACCCGACCCACCCGATCCACGGATTATCCACAGCGCCCGCGGATATAACCGCCATCCGCGCATCACTAATATATATAATATATATAATACAGAGAATTAATGCAACTCTGTCAATAACTTTAGTTGTTACTTACTGCATCAATCTGCTCAAGAGAAATTTTTCCGATGTTCTTCTGAATGCTGTAGTCCTGACCCACATAGGCATGGCTACAACAAAAGAATAAGGGAACAAATGATAAGAGCCAATCACAGTGAAGAAGAAATCACAAGGTCAGAGTAGAGCACAGGCTAACAGGCATCTTATTCAAATGCATTCTTGTTTTCTGGAGGAGGAACAAAACACTGCAAGTGGAGCACATGCCTCTAAACAATACAGATTCTGCAAGATGAAGACCTGATAGCTTCTTAGCAATGCCACATTTTTAAAAAGTGGTTAAGTTGGAGGCAATATTAGAGACTGATGTAGGGTTTTTAGGCAAGCAAAAGTTTTAGCCCACTGAAGCAAATTTTATATAATTTGTTGCAAATTTTCCTCAAAGATGATCAAAGGTGCCCTAAGTATTCCTAACACATTTACCCTCTATTTTGGACCAAATGTAGGAACAAGACACAAATATTTATTTTGAAAGATGTCGGCTGGATGAAATAAAATATATATAGCAGAAACTGTGCAAGAATATTGCAAAATATATTTTTGGAAATGGAGAAAGATTACCCTTTTTTTATGAACTTTCTATTCATCCAAATATGTAAGTAATTATAATAAGATAGAATAAGTAATAATAAGAAATTATTCTTGAGCATCAAAGAAGCATATTAGAATAATTTCTGAGGATCATGTGACACAGAAGACTGGAGTAAAGATGCTGAAATTGCTTTGCCCATCACGGGAATAAATTACATTAAAACATTTTAAAATAGAACCGCTTTTTTAGTAACGGTAACAGACATGGTGAGATCATGATGACGGCAAATACTACACAACATCCGAAACAACAATTTCATGAGTAGCTCATACAAAAATGGGACCGGTGCAAAGAAGCAGATTCCTTCTGGTCCCACAAAACAGTGCCACATCCACTGAGGCCGTGTGTGAGGGTATGAATAATTAACAATTTCTAGGCCCTGCTTTTCCATTCCTCTACATTCCCTCACTGTTTAGCTGCACGCCGGCCCCTCACATGCTCTTATCTGGCTTGCCCAGTGCTAAGAAAAAGTAAAAGAGTCTACTAGCCAATCCTCTGGAGCCACAACTGTCGCCTCTAAAGACACATCCAATTAAAATGCTCTCATTCAGAGTCCATCAAAAAGTAAACGAATTGACTGCTGGGAATGCTGCCATTGTTCCCTTTACTGCGAGCAAGTGGAGGAACGCGGTCGTCCATGCATGCGGCATGGCCAATGACAGAGGACCAGCTTTAATCTACACTGGTATCTCCGCTGGGCTGCAGCCAAAATGCAAGACCAGGTTCACACGTGGAGGACCCTTAGTGCATCATAATGGGACTGTGCCGAGAGCATTAATGAAAGAGACTGAATGAAAGCGAGTGCAAGAGATAAAGGAAAGCAGTCGGAGTCACGTTGGGTCGGTACAAGGTCGGCTGGCCTTGAGTGGACTGTTTGAACTGTCCTCAGTTGGCCAAGAAAATGGCAAGCAACAATTAAGGATTATTGTTTGAAAGTTTTTCTACTCTATTATTTTTTTTAAAGAAACAAAAAGAGAGAAGACCCATGTGGATATGTCTGAATAAAATTGCTGACTTTCACAAAGCTGCTGTAATAATCACAATGCAATAATAAAGAGTATATTTTAAAGTCGGAAGAGATATACATATTCCAATGGTGTCAATTACCTGAGGTGGCTCAAAAGAGGCTGGAGTCGTTCATCAGACTGTACCGCTGGCAGGGATCGTGCAGTCATCTAGAAGGGAATTTTTTTTTAAAAATATGTTAAGGGTCAGAGGTTAAAGCAATTTTTACAGTGGTGCAGTAAAGATAAATTCAAAAGGTCAATAGCTGGAGCATGAACTATTAATTTATTCGAACAGCATAATGAATAATTTTCCTGGGGTAATAAAAGGTACCCAATGAGCTGGAAGTCTTTTAGATGGCCAAAAGATACATAACATATAAACATTATATGTTACAAACCAAATGATAAACACAAAAGAAAAAAATGTGTTTCGTAGTAGAAATTGTGTAAAAATAAAATCTTTTTTTTTTTTTCAGTAAATAATGTTTTTAAATATCTTCAGCACAAGATCATAAATCAACACTGGCACTAAAGTGGCAGGATATATGTTAACTGAAGCAAAACGGAGACAATGATGAAGAGACACGGAGGTCTGAGGATGATCAAGCTATCGAGACGCTGACAAACTGCAGCGTAGGCAGCAAACTTTACAGTCCAATGACCACTGACACACAACCTTTAAAACTAGATCGTCCACATCCAACTCCACAACACTGTTTCATTAAAACAAATGTATTAATTATCAATGATGACATTCATGGATTTAGAGGAATAAAAAGGACAAAAGCTCAGCAGTGCAGAAAAATTAGTAAGTCTTTTTAAGACTAAATTTATTTTTAAGTAAATAAATAAAAATAGGAGTGCCAAAACTTCCAGGGTTTTCAGAATGGTCATGTTGGTCAATCCATCTTAAGTGGGCCAAATTTTTAATTTTATTTATTTTGTAATTATCTCCATGTGATATGCAAAAACGTCTCTAGGTTATGTATGTAACCATGGTTCCCCGAGGGGAACAAGACGTGGCGTCAGAAAAGCTTTGGGAACGCCTCTGCATGACCATGTCCTGAAGCATGTGTGAAATCAGCTCAATGGAATGGCGAGATGTCACAAGCGAGGTGTCGTAGAAACCAGGAAGCTTAAAAGCGCATCCGAAACAAACAGCCTTAGCTTCTGATAGGTCGAAGCAAGCCGCTCACAGGGAAGCAGGAAGTATGGCAGGGACTCAGCGTCTCGTTCCCCCTCAGGGAACCATGGTTACATAAGCAACCTGAGAGCGTCCCCTTCAGACCCGCTGTAATGTCTGATTACTTAATTTTAGGGAATTAATTATTAATTAATTCAGGTTTTGAAAGGACTCGAATCTGAAAATTCGAAGTCAACCTGATTAAAACTGATTTCAAATTTGATAGTTTACACTCTTATCAGCTACTCGGCCAGCGAGAAGTAAATGTCAGTGTATATTACCAATTGACTATGTAAATTTTCCTAGCCCAACGGGGAATACGTTTTTGATAATGTAAAGCTCTTTATAGAGGTAACGTTGATCTTGGCAAAGTTTTAACCTTGAAATTATATGACACCAACATTATTCTTTATAAATGAAACATGAAATTTTATTGGCTATTCTAGATTACATTAAAGCTAAGCTAAAATACACACACACACACATACAGTTCAGAAAATTGAAGGAATGAGTTAACGGAGTAGCATGTAGTTTCAAAGTTCTAACACTCGTTGTGGTTTTAAATTCACCTGAGAGAATTCACAAAGCAGAGGTTTGTCTTAGTTTACTGCTTAATGCAATTCACCAGTTCAACACTGATTTCAGCAGATAGGAGCTTTGTTTGTTTACTTGCGTTCTGCTTTGGATGACAGCTGAAAAGCGGAGTTGTTCCTCGTTGCTGACAAAGGCGTCCTGAATGGCTGCTGAGGTAATCCCGGAGCTTTCGGATTGGTCGCTGAGATGACGTTTGGATGACGTCCTTTTGGGAGAGCCCTTGTTGGATTGGTTGGTTGCCGGGTTACAGAAGAGGCTTGAGCAGTCCTGCTTTAAAGTCTGAGTTTGCAAGACTTTGCGTTCTGCAGAATTACGAAGCTTCAACTGAAGTGTTTGAATTCTGGAGTCTCGCGATGCGGTGTTATGGCAGAGTAAGCGCTTTGTCGCGCTCACCAAAGTGAAAGCCAAAGGTCTTGAGAGAGAGAGAGTGAGCGTAAGACTTTGTGTCCAATTTTAAGCAGGCTGACTTTTGACCAGCCCACAGGTCGCTGCCCAATCAGATGGTGGCTTAGCCACGCACCATACTGTTCCTTATCATGCATGAATCACATGCTGTTTGTGGAGAGTATTTCTGCAAGTTTTAATAACTTCTTATAAAAATATCATCACCGGAACACTGATGCCGCGAATGCACACTTCACTTCTTGCAATTCACTAACACCAATGTTCGGTGAATAAGACAAGCTTTCACCCGATATTAATCTTCATATATCTTACATGCATATTAAATGCTTTGTCTGCTAAAAAAAAAAAAAGTTATAAGGCAAATATTAAAATATCATAGATTCCAATAAACACATCAAATATATATATACGGCATAACACATACAGTGGATACATTTTCACTACTCAAACTGAGTTTTTAAAACTAAAAATATAAGATTGTCTTTTAAAATCGTACATGCGTGCGTTCTTTTGTTGGTTAAGAGAAGTTTGTAAGGTTCAGATAGGGCAGGAAGCAAGGTGGTCAAAAAGTCATGTGCGTCACGCTATATATCCACGTGCTGGCAGGTCCCGAGTTAGCGTTATTAAATTACATGGTCTTATTCTGTGGGACAATATAATAGTTGCACTCATTGGTGGTCACAAGACATTGGGTTTTCTATATGTTGTGAACGAACCTTCCCGTTCTGATACAAAGAAAGCTTTGTTGTCTCCTGATTGAATTAGTTTCGATCTCATGAGTAGATGAGTTAACAAGACTGACAGGAAATCGCTCAGAATATTGGAGTCATGTGCTGGGTGATTAGCAAACCTCTTGATGGCTGATAGGGGCATAGCAGTGTCCGTTCATGTACTAGAAATCCCTACACCGCGTTGCGTCAGAAACACGTTGGGAACGGCAATACCCACTCTGCCATACTAAAAAAATGCCTGTCTAGTACGAAATCATGGCTAGCACAGCTAAGACAGAAGCACCTGAGAGTCTGGAGTGGTACTCAAACCTAGATTGTCAAATCTAAAAAATGTGAGCGGAAAGGACCTGCCCGCCACATCACACAAATCTTGCAGGGAAAACCCTGAGAAAAGGCTTTAGAAGCCACCATACTTCTCCTGGCCTCAAGCACAAAGAAAGTAACATGTCCCAATGGGTTTCACCCCCAGTGAATGACCACCCAAAGGGACGTGGTAAGCAGCTATGGCCGCCACAAAACACCCTGCTAAGGAGGGGGTAAACCCTGCGGAGACCCGTCCCTGCAGGAACTCCAGAACTGAACCAGCAGGGTAGTTAACTGGGACCAGTTGCTGATTTCTGCACCGTGAAGTGAACACAAGGAGTATAGTTTAGTGAACACAAGAAGTATAGTATGGAGGGAGCTCTGGAGTGGTGTATGGTCTCAACAACCTCAGTTGATGAGTTGGGGCCCTCTCTAGGTCAATCCACTATCCAGGCGCATATTGAACCAGATCGGGGATGAACTAGGGTGGGGTGCGCTATTTACAAAAACAATATCTCAATATTTCCTGGGATTTTTATCGATATACGATAAGGTAGACTATATTTTGCTGATGTTTGTGTCTGATATCTAAGGACTGTCCAGTGGACATCTGCCTTCTGTAAAGGTTTTAATATTCTTCCATATTCTTTGGTGGTCAGTTTCACAACGAGAGAAATTTAATCTTTTCAATAAGTTTAAACTTTTTTTTAACATTTATGGGGCATTTTTCTACTTTTATAAGCCATTTTTCTCTTCTAAAAGTGTTCCATTTCTTTTGAGTGAAATTCTTACTCTTAATCAGTTAATTAGAATAATAGACATTTGGGCGTTACCACGCAAATGAAGCAACACAGAAGCGCATCTGAAGTGGCATTTAGAGGTAATTTCCACACTGTTAATGCGAGACATGGAATGCTTTAATCTGCAGTTTCAAATGCATAAATAATGTTTTTATATATTAAACATAAAACGTTGAATACTGATATCTGAAATTATATAAAAAAAGATATTTTAAATGTGAAATTAAAACCACCAGCAGTCACGGGAATAAGTGAGGTCCTTGCGACTGAACCAAATTATTTAAAACGGTGAATGTCACCTTCAGGTACGAAACCCGTCTGTTGTTCTCAAGAAGAGCGCAAAACAGTTGTTTGAAACTATATTTGTGTGGGTGCTGAAGCATAGAGAGCCAAAAAACAGGGTTTAACTGCTTGTTTTATTGAACTGGTTAAATACATAAAGCACATTTGTACTCCAACGTTACTATCTGAGACATAACGGGTCACTCTTTCGTTCGAAATATTGATCATTACCTATTGACATGGTAAATATATAAGTTCGGACACTGTCTTGATTTTCGTGGAGCGTTTCAAATGGCATTTTAATATACTGATCATGCAGTGATAAAGAACATACACTCTAATGCGCACAAGTCTGCACTGCTAGACGCTACGTAATGAATCCGGGCGCTCTGCGTTGTAAGCTTCATGTCTCTACATCACCCGGCCCAGGACGCTCCCATTTGCGGTCCATTTTGGTGACATGATTTCCTCCGGACACATCGCGTCAGGCACGTCACACGAGGCTTTCCAATAGCAGGTCAGACGCAGCGCGAGTTCCGCGGAAGGGGACTCCCTCTGAGTTTTTATTTTTCGATTTACTTGAATGTACTTGTTGAACCCAGCATCATGCTTGGTGTCAGAGGGCCGCAACAGGTGGTCTCTGTCTTTGCTGGATGTTTATGTAACCCAAGAGCTCAGCGAGCATGATCAGAGCTTGAAACAAAACTGTGCATTTCAAGGTACATGAAGATAGAAAAACAGTTGGCACATTTCTCTGCCTGAGCCGTCTACTCAGCCTTCTTGCGCTCCGTAGGTCTCGGGCCTTGCCCCAGACGAAAGATTGGCATTGTGAAACGTGGCAATTTCTGTGATCGTGGCACCTAAACGGTGGTCCTATATCGTACAGTGAAAGAGATTGAAAGACGGCCGTTGTCACGGTCTTGCGACCAAAGAGGAGAGATCAAAAATTATATTTGCAATAACGCCAAAAAGCCCTCTCATTACGTGTTTGCCGATCGGAAAACAGATCTCTTTCTGGTTTTATTGTGCTTGAATGGTCAAATACAAACACAGTTATGTCATAATGCCCGTCGTGTGGAGTATTCTCGTAAACACAGTCGGTTATGTGTTAAACAAATGTAAACAGTCGGGGGGAAACAGGATACGTTTCAGTTTGTTCGATTGATCTTAAAGGGACAGCAGCCTTATTTACCTGCTGCTGTCTGTCACTATTAATATTGTTTGATTGATACAGTGAAGACTACGCGGACTATGTTTTATTTATACACTTTATTGAATTTCTGCAATATTTCTTACTACATGTTAAATAAACCTAGCCTACTGTAGCCGAATAAATTAAATGTTTATTTCATATTTATTTGTTTTATTGTGCTTGTAATTTGCTTCTTTTTCTTAATTTTAATAGCAAAAATAAAATAGAAATAGCTATATCGAGGTATATATCGTTATCGTGAAATAAAATTTCTCATGGCTTGTGAAATAAGATTTTGGTCATATTACCTATTTGTTTACCACTAGCGCATGGTGATGACGTTTTATTCTTCTATAGTAACGTGCATCGTAGCCTACGAGTTAATAGGTGTCATCATCATACAGTTTGCTTACATGTGGTACCCACATTTATCAGATCCATGTCGCACAGTGTGATATGCAATGATCTTATAGGATTGCTAAAATCGTGCAGTGTGTAGAAGGCTTTAGATTTAGAGCTTAGGTCCAATTATAATGATCAATTTACACTTTTAGGGTTAGTTTATAATGAGAAGTGTGATGAAGAGATGCATTAAGTCCTACATTTCAGGGGTTACCCAAGTAAGTATAGTGCAAAACATTTCAGGTTTGAGAGTTCTCTTAAATGTTTATTTTTTATTTTTTTTTAAATGGGGACCAGAAAGCACTATTGGGCTGATTATCTCTGGTGGAGGACCAGGTTGCTCATTTAAATATGTTTTAAAATGCTGCAGATTTAAATATGTCACTAAGGTAAAGTTATCTTATCTTTAAAATTGCAAGAATAACTCCGTATCAGTAAGAATATGTAGAAAATAACTGAAAAAAATTACTGAAAACTATCAATAATGCTTTGTTCATAGACCATGTGTGCGTATAGCTTTTAAAGAATTATAGCTGTATAATAACCACTGGCAAAAATATAATAATATTAAATAATAAAGAGTATTTTTTCCTGACACAAATTTGCCCAAAAAAATGATGAACAAGCCCTGAACTTCTTGCTTAGAGAACACTCTCCAGCAAAAAACGCAAATACGCAAAATTAACAAACAATAAGACATAACCAAGCCAGACAATGTTCCGCTATCATCTATTCAAAATTTTAAAATCATAATGGGTGACTTGATATTTTTGTAGAATTCCAGCATTGGAAATAATATTATGAAACATCCAGGAAAGTACTCGTTTATCTTTGTATTTTGTCTTTTTCTGGACAATTGTGACACTTCTGAAAATCAGATTGAGTGAACATACAAACTCCATAAAAGAGACTCAGGAATAATTTTATCCTTTTGTATTATCAAAGTGAAATCCAAACCACATGTCACCGGAGATAAAAGCTCAGCACAAACTCTGTCAAGATGGGAAGCAGCTTTCAATTTCATGCTCATTTAATGAGACACTCCCAGTAATGTCTTCTATCTGTCCTCCATGGCCATGAGAAGCCATTACAGTAACACACATAAGCCACGGCGGCTCACTAACGTAACAGAAAACGAAGCACAGTCATTACTCCACAACAGCCATGTTGGTGATCTATATAATTGGAAGGAAATAGAAGTCAGAAGCAGGAAAGTGGCATAGAGGGCCGGCCTGCTGAGGGTCAGTGTGCAGTGCTGTGGAGAGCCAACAGAGAGATGAGGAACATGGTGGCGGTGGCCCTGAGCCAGGTCACTTCTGTCTATTCCTGAGCATGACAATCACTTTCAGCTGAGGCTGTCAGGTATGTAAGACACTGATAGGACGCTAGCTTGGAGCCTGACGTGATTTGCACAAGGTCGTACTCATCTCTTCACTACTGCAAGTCCAAGCAATCCCATGTGTAAAGACATGCAAGCTATAACATATGAAGTGCAACCTAGAGTGTACCTTAAAGTTAATTTAAACTATACATCTTCTCTTCACATGGTGTTCCCGAACATATGGCACTTTGGAATACATTGCCACATGATCACCATCATAAAGACTTTTCTCTACAGTAATTAAATTAAACTCGAAGAGATTGTTCATGGATCCCACGCTGCATATCCTGTAAATAAATCTGCATCAGCAATGATGACATATACAAATTCCTGCCTTTTCAGCTGTCACAAAGTCAGTAGCTGATAATTATTGCTACTGAAATCATGAAACTGAATTTCCACAGCACATAAATATAAAAAAAAAACACTGGAGTGTAGCTTTTAAGTAGTTCTCAATTAAAAGCTATTGCATTAATTTGTTACAGTAAATTTTCAAGTAAACAGTTGGTAAGAGAACAAAACAAATAAATTAAGAACCAGAAATGAATTACCAGAAATATCTAGTAGCAGGTCTATGAGACTGCATTCACACCGCAAAGTCTAATGCGCAAATACAATAATACTTTGACACAAATGTTTTTGTCTTGTCAGTTTACATTGACTTCAAGACAGGCATCAACAAATACAGGTGCATCTCAATAAATTAGAATGTCGTGGGAAAGTTCATTTATTTCAGTAATTCAACTAAAATTGTGAAACTCGTGTATTAAATAAATTATATGCACACAGACTGAAGTAGTTTAAGTCTTTGGTTCTTTTAATTGGGATGATTTTGGCTCACATTTCACAAAAACCCACCAATTCACTATCTCAACAAATTAGAATACTTCAAAAAAAAAATTTTAGTGAATTGTTGGCATTCTGGAAAGTATGTTAATTTACTGGTACATGTAATCTCATACTTGGTTGGGCCTTCTTTGTGCATGAATTATTACTGCATCACTGCGGCGTGGCATGGCGACATCAGCCTGTGGCACGTGCTGAGGTGGTATGGAACCCAGGTTGCTTTGATAGTCGGCCTTCAGTCATCTGCAATTGTTATGGTCGGTGCTCTCACGTCCCTCTTGACAATACCCCCATAATTCTCTATGGGTATCAGGCATGCGATTTTGCAGGCCAATCAGGCAGTAACCCCATGGTCATTGAACAGCGTTTGGTGATTTTGACAGTGTGGGCGTGCCCAAGTCCTGCTGGAAAATGAAATCAGCATCTCCATAAAGCTTGTCAGCAGTACAGTAAAATTTCCCTGGTAGATGGCTGCTTGACTGGGACTACAGAAAACACAGTGGACCAAAGTACAGTGAAAGTACATTTTGCATTTCATTTGGAAATCAGGTACCAGAGTCGGAGGAAGAGTGAGAGGCACAGAAACCACGTTGCTTGAAGTCCAGTGTGAAGTTTCCACAGTCAGTGATGATTTGGGCTGCCATGTCATCTGCTGGTGTTGAATTGGTGGGTTTTTGTTAAATGTGAGCCAAAATCATCACAATTAAAAGAACCAAAGACCTTAAACGAACTACTTCAGTCTGTCTGCTTGATTTATTAAATACACGAGTTCACAATTTGAGGTGAATGTACGTGAAATAAATTAACTTTTCCACGACATTCTAATTTACTGAGATGCACCTGTATGCAACTTAGCTTTTTTTTTTTATTATTTGACCAAAATGATATCACAAATAATTTCATGCACACAATAACATGCAGGATCATGCCGTAAGGAATGTAAATGACTGACATGTGGTTTATGAATATTCTTGGTACCAAAGGATACAGTAACATTCACTAATATTTACTAATTCACTCCTAAACATATGCTTAGCATCCTTCTGTCTGGATTAAACCAATGTCATTTGTTATAGTGTTGCTATACTGAATAAAGATATTATTCTATGACAAAAGAAAAAAAAATGTGCAGAAATTTCTCCACGGAGAGATAATTGCAGCATCTCTATCTTCTTTGAAGGGGATTCTTAATAGTTACAAGGAAATCGGGATATCTCAAAGAATGAAATTCATGTCAGTCCCCTTAAAACTAGAACCTAATTTGTTCATTTTCTGTTACTTGACTCTAACAACTCAGAAACACAAAGTGTACAAATTAAACACTTTGTGGAGAGTATGGTGAGACTGATTATCATGTTGGTTGCTTAAAGGGGGCATAACACACACAGTTTCACCCAATCTCATGTTAATCTCGAGTACCTATAGAGTAGTACTGCATCCTTCATATCCTCCAAAATTTTTAGTTTTAACATATTTATAAAAGAAAGATACAGCTTTACTACTCTCTGGAAAAAGCCGAACTCCTGGAGGCGTGCCGTGGGCGGAGCTAAAGAGTGACGAGCACTTGGGCGCCGAATGCCAACAAAACAAGACATTTGATGTCGTTTCACTTACCGCCTGCAGTTCTGAATCAAGACCGGGATCTTTTATAGCTGGGACCGCTCCATCTTTCAGTATCAAACGATGTGCAAATCCAGTGTCGAACTGGGCCTTTTTTATAAAACGTTCGTCAACAAACACACTTGTGAAACTCTGTTGCTGCTCCAGAAAAAAAACTGTATCCATTGTTTACATAACGCTGGGTTCTTTAGGAAGCTGAACAAAGTTATCTTTCCCTTACAACCAAAAATACACTTCTTTGGACTGGAGACATTCTTCCCGAGCAAGTCCCGTGCAGCGCTGCCAGCAGATGAAGCGCGTTGATGGGCGCGATCTCGCTCTTGCTCTGGTAGATGCATGCACGGGCGCGTTCTTCCGGGAGAAATGCCCATATAAGGAGTTCCAACCTCGTTTACGTTATTAAGAGCCACTATCGGAAAAAAAAAACTCAGAAACTTGAACAAACCCAGAAGTAAGATTTTTGCCACAGAAATACTCTGTCATACGTCCAAATTGTTTTTTGAAACTTTGTCCATGCTTAGCATGAGAATCCAACTCTTTAACAGTGTAAACAACTCAATGCATGAAACAGCATTGTACCCTCCCTTTAAGACACATTACTAGGGAACAGATGTCTCAATAAAATATGCTTGCTGAGACAAATAAGGGAGAATTGGAAAGACAACTCCCCCATCAGGTTGAAACAAGTAGTGCAAGGGCATTCTGATACTCCAGCTGAGCAAATACTGTACAGTGTGTCCTTTCATACCTAAGCAGAGCATATCTGATAACTTTCCATTTATGTTTGGATACAACATCCCCAGATGACAGGCTGCTGAGACAAAAAAGAAACTGATCAAACATGCCAACTTGAAGCTTTAAGCTTGATATGAAAATGAATTTACTTCAGCTGGTGTCACTTCAGAGATAAGCAGAAAAGAGCAAAGCAATGACTCTGTAGACACATCTATATTATGCATACTGCAATACATTTACCCAATTTCAAGGTTTGTACAAACCTGAAGACACACATTCCTAGGAACATCAAAAGTTAGAAAAAAACCAACAACACTGATTCTGTATTCAACACTTCAAATCTAATAATCATGCATCTAACACTATGACAATCATTTTAGTTTTATTTTAAATTGTATAATTACATTTTTTTAATTACTGTTTATTTTTCTTGAATATCTATTTGAAAAACATCTAACATTTACTTGAGAAATACTCAAAAAAAACATGCCATAGTTTCAATTAAATGTTTAAACATTTAAATTAACACTTTTATTCAGCAAGGAATCATCACATTGTGACGTGTAAAATGTTACAAATAATTTATATCAAATAAAAGCTGTTCTTTTTAATAGAGATTAGGGCTGAACGATTAATTGCATTTGCGATAATATATGAGAAAACGCGCATTTTTCAATCGCAGTACTTTGATGACACACACCCATCGGTCTAAGCAGCGCTGCTTCAAGTCGAGCGCGGGCCATCATAAGAAAAAGAAAATAAATAAAACAGTAAACAGCCAAAGGACGTAACTTAGAATGGGAGATGGATTGGTTTGTGAAAGGGAAGAAAAAAGCCATAGATGAAGTCGCACAGACCCAGGCAGGTGCTGGTCATTTAAAAGCTAAATGCAGAAAATATGACGAGGCATATTTTGCTCTCGCCTTCACTCATTGTGTCTATACCAGACGCTACAGTTGTTGTGTCGTGCCGCAACAGCTCTACACTGCAACAACCGTTGCAAATCATTTGAACTTTGTGTCAGTACGTCATAAATAGAACAAGGCATCAGTTTTAATATCGCGCCGCATCCAGTGTACACAGCGTCACTGATTATAATGGGTTCTACTGTATTTTGCCGCTCGCGTCCGGTGTAGACACAGTGTTTAATGTCCGTTGGTGCATCTCTACTTTTTAACTTAGTATTCATCAAAGAATATTGAACAAAATCATCACAAAATTTAAGCAGCACAACTGTTTTCAACATTGAACAAAAAAGAATGGTATGACAATCACCAAATTCCAACTATGCCTTCAAAGGAATAAATTACATTTTATTAATATGTATAAACAGAAAATAGACAATTTGACAACGAAGTGGTCTTGGAGAGTATAAAAAAAACCTTACCAAGCCCTAACTTTTTTGAACAGCAGTGTATAAACACTTAATTAATAAAATAAAGTGTATAAAT
Source organism: Sinocyclocheilus anophthalmus (assembly GCA_018155175.1). Lineage (NCBI taxonomy): Eukaryota > Metazoa > Chordata > Actinopteri > Cypriniformes > Cyprinidae > Sinocyclocheilus > Sinocyclocheilus anophthalmus. The sequence continues at coordinate 151,719 of JADLZN010007252.1, forward strand.
ACTTAATAAAAGGGTGTGTTCAATAGCAATATTAGTTTAACAATTATCTAATATTAGTTTGTGCTGGAATCTTAGGGTGCTTTCACACCTGGCTCATTTGGAGCATTTGTTTCGGAAGCTGTCCCGTTTTCTCCCTTAGTTCGGTTTGTTTAGGCATATGTGAACACGGCAATCGCGCCCGGATCCACGCCAAAACAATCGGTCCAAGATCGCCTGAATGAGGTGGTCTCGGCTCGATTGAAAACTAACTCTGGAGAGGTTCGGTTGTAGTGAGAAAGCAATCCGATCTAACGGACCAAAGAACCAGGCTATATCACAATGTATAATGGGTAATTACGTAAGTTCCGTGAAAAGCATTAGTTTTGTGGTTTTGATAATACTTCAAAATAAACCTGTGAATGTCTGTGGGTGTGCACGTCTTCGCCATTGAAAATCAAAGTGCACTTTTTCATTTTAGAATGCCGTCTTATTGCTCTTCTTCCTAATAGGTGCATTTTAAAAATGTTTTCCAAATCAATCCTGGACTCCTGCTTAAAATGATAAATTAATATAAGGCAGCTACAAAAAAAAAAAAAAGCTGTTGTCGTTCCATCCTGAGTTCTGACGGATGACATCCGTGAGCTCAATAAATCCCGGAAAATAAACCATGGAACTTTGACCAATGAGACAACAGTTTACTCGCGCGTGACTTGTATTAACAAATTTGGTCCGTTTAGAAACTTTGCCGTGTGAAAGCGAACTGCACCAAGAATAAAAAGCAGCATTGTAATAATTTTAATCCCCGTTTCGGAACAAAGCAATCGATCTACAGGTGTGAAAGCACCCTTATTGTGCATCTCGACTCAAATAGTAGGTTTTTACAACCTGGTATCACAACCTCAAAATCAATTGTTGTTCACCAATGGAAATAAAATCAGCTATTTTATTTTGAAACAATCCTCCCCTCTGAACATGTCACACTGACTAAAGAGCTGGCAACGGAAAACATGTGAAATTGTCCAGACAGGAAAAGCTAATGAGCAGACTGGTCCAGATGGTGATTCAACTGTGATGAAACATAAGAAATAATTGAGAGGCATGCTTGTCAGGGACTTTAACTCCTAGATAGCCCTTGCGCACACTGCTAGAGGCTATGCAAAATGGCGAGAAGACAATGCGGCTAATTGGCATCATTGAGATCCTACAGAGACTTGTTGGACTCTCTGAGGAGCAGCTAGGCACTCTGGATTATGCTTGTTAGCAAAAGCGCCAACAGCTTAGTCCATCTCTATGCAAAAGGAGTCCGGTGATCTTTAATGGAGGAAAGGTGCAGTAACTGCACTGCATTATTAGCACAAGAGGCCAATCTAACAAGATCGGCAACGTGTACAGCACATACTGATCAGTAGCGCTGGGCAGTATACCGGTTCATACCGAATACCGGTTTATTTTTGTAATATGAATTTTGAAAATACCGCAATACCGGTGTATGTTGCTTAAACAACGTTCGGAACGCGTCACTGTTTGAAAGGGGTCCCTTTTCATGGTTGCACTGTGGTGAGGGAACAGCTGTATGTGTTACTAAGCGTGAAAGTTCTGAAACTGAAGCTGTAGAACTAATAGAACGTGATGACACAGAAGAACTCATCCACAATATTCACACGGAACGCCACAAATATCCACCGCCCCCTGCCATCAGCTCCGGCGTCTCACACACACGAGCGCGACTTTAGCACTAGATTTAGCAACTTTCAGACCCTTTTAGCGGATTTTTTCCATAGAATACTGACCAACCTAGCGACTTTTCAGGATAAACCTTAGCTATGGTTCAGTTCTAAGATTTCGCCAGTGCTGTCCCGCGAGCGCGAGGTCTGACTTTCCCGGAGAAGTGTCACCTCTCTCGGCGTCTGTTCTGTGCAGTTAGCGGCAGAGAAGCAGAGCATTCAGTAGGCCGCACTGCAGCGACTCGTCAATAAATGAGTACAAAACAACGTTTCCTAGCACCTGTCGCTTACTGAATGTTTGGAATTATAATTAGTATAATTAAAATTACTTAAAAATATTGCCGAGTTCCTGTTTAATACACATGCCCTTTGTTTGTTTGTTGTTTTTTTAGTTTGTTCTCAGACGCGGCAGTGTGCTGCATGAGACAAAAAGTATAATGCCAAAACAACCGCATAGCCGCTCCTTAGTGTAGATGCATGTTGATTTTATCAGACAATGCGGCAATTATAAATGAGAGTGACAAAGAGTTAATATTAAAAGGGGTCGTGTTTAGTCACTATTTAGTGTGGTATTTTTTGACAATATTTACTCATCATGACAGTAAAATAGGGTATTTTAAGTCAATATACTGCAGTATTTCCTTTCTCAATCAGTAGAAAATATGGTTAACCCGGTCATGCATGGAAAAAAAATACCGCCATATATCGAGAGCGGAGAGAGAGAGAGCAAGGTGGGTGGGGGTCACATCACAGTGGAGTCAAGCTGTCTTAACCGTGGCTTGTGTACTGCAAACACATACCAGCTTCATCACTGTGTCTGTCACGCGACTCTGTTCCCCTTTCGGGCTCTGTCTTTACATTTATTTTGAAAGATGAAGCTCGCGATTATGGTAAGGGGCGTTACATTTCCGACGAGTGCTTGTGGTGTTCGGCCAATCAAAATGCACTGTGTCAGCTGGCCAATCAGAGCAGTCTGCTCTTGTCGGAAGGAGGGACTTTGTAGAAAACAAAGCGTTTGAGAGAGGCGGGTCATAGAGGACTTACAATAATGTACAGTATAAAATAATGTGTTTTTTTAACATTATAGCATGTCAACATATTCTGTTACACCAAATAATGATCTTTAAAAAAGCATCATATGACCCCTTTAATGATCACTAATATAATTCATGGAAAGATGGCAAAATTGAAACATATTAAACATATACTTAATAAAGTATATAAGATAAGTAAATTAGCCAATTTAGTTTAAATGAAGATTGCAGAAATGAGTACACCCTAGATTTAAATCAGAAAATGTATAATATTCTAGTACTTGGTATGTCCTCCAGAACTTAAAGTATACTGTTCTGACACTTCTTGGCACTGAGTGTACCAAGTTCATGACAATTTTTCACATCTGTCCTGTTTAACTCCTGGAGAACGACCTGCTTGAATGCTCTGGTCTTTAATGGGGAGTTTTGCTCAGTTCGTCTCTACAGAATCCCCCACAGCTGCTCAAGAGCATTAAGATTGAGTGAAATGCATGTCCACTGAAAGATTTTCAACTCAGGAGAACGAATATATTCATTGTCATGCTGAAAAAAAGCCCAACAATGCAGGGAATGAGAAGAGGGTATCATCTTCAGTTTCAGGTTTTTGTATTTCATCACACAGTGGTGTGTGAATTGATGCCAGCATTGATAAAGTACAACTCCTTCACACCTTCAGCACTCATACATCCCTATATAAAAGCTTTACTACCACTGAACGTCACTGTGGGTACCAAGACCTTCTCACTGTACTCCTCCTCTAGCAACACCAACGAACATTTTGAATGCTGTTAGATCCGAAATTATTGAATTGGTCTCATGAGACCAGAGTATGGATTCCCAGAAGTCTCTATTTTGTAAATATGGACCTTGGAAGAGGTTAAATGAGTTTATTTTGCGTTGGCTACAGTAGGTAATTCTAGTGGTGACAACAACCATGCATGTCACTTCTGCAGGCTGTGTCATACTCTGTGAGATGAAGTGTCACTCTTTTCATAGCTTTTGCCGGCTCTGAGACACTTGGATGTTATTTCTCCTGCTCTTTTTCTAGCAAAAACTCACACATTACTAAATGAAAGCTTAAAGTGAAGACCTGATTATTTAAGGGGCATTTTCACAAGTCCATTGTTTTTTAATTTCTGTGTTACTTTGGCTGTATTTTCACACTTAAAACAATAATTTGCTATTCCTCTTGTACCTTTGTCCTCTTTTATGCTAAGAAATAACTCTCCTGGCTGTTCTCTCTCAAGTGGTTCCACTGCTGCCAGCATTAAGTCCGAGTATGATTCAGTGGGCCATATAACACTTTTAATTGTCAGGAAATTAATTTAATATACTTACCTTGTTCTCCCTCAAAAATAGCCTTAAACATGATACAATTTTTTTTTATTTTTTTTTTATTATAGCCACTTCAGGTAGGGTGTACTCATTTTTTGTAAAAATTGTATTACTTTGATAAGAAAATCTTATTTTGCTGAATAATTTTGGTATTCTTCTTTGGTAATTGATCAAGCATGCTTGTTGGAACATTATATCTCCAAAGAACCCTAACATGTCTTCAAAGTAAAGAGTATTGCTGAATTTGTTAAGTTTTAGAGGGGTGTACTCATTTATGCTGTGCACTATATATATATATATATATACTTTATATATACACACATACTTTATTATATATATTTATATACACACACATACACACACACAACTTACACTTATATATTTATATTGTTATACAGTACACAACACACACTACTTGCATTAGAATTCGTACTCATATTAAACTCTGCTTTAAGAGTTAAAGGGGAGCATTTGGATGACTGCCATTTCATACAATTTTATAAGCAGCTTACAAAAATACATTACTGAGAGCAGAAACTCAGAGCAAACCTTATGAAAGAATCACATGGTTCAGCACAGGAGAGAACGGCTTTATTTTCGTGTCCTAAATGTCTTTATGTGGCACAGAAGACCTTGGAGAAGACAAACCTCTCAAAACCCATAAGCCCGCAACAACAATAACGTTTATGTGAATGGCCAGCAACTCTGTGCAACCTGCAAGCTGCTTAAATCCTGAACAACCACGCTTGACGCTTTTAAATGTTTGGATCTGATGATAACATAACATATTGAGCAGACCTTTCCGCGTGTTCCTGAAGATGGATCTGTTTAAAGCCGTAAATCAGAAAGCCCACTGTTGCTTTCATAAATCCCCAGATAGGCCATATTGAGTGCTGGATTAGCATAGTCTGGAACGAGGCTGCAAAAGTCATCTCCCCTTTGTTGGTGGAGACATCAGCATCTTGATAAGCAATCAGCAATACCCAAACCGACAAGATTAACTGGAACCACTGAGGGGAATCTGCCCAACAAAGATATAGAGATGCAGGATGCATGTCTAACACGAGGCAGATTATAAGAAGATGATTTTTTATATTTTTATAGCTCATGTACACATACACACAAAAAAATCCATTGCTTGTATCAAAATATAACACTGTAGGTGTGTAGTAATTTAAAATGCAGAATTGTCTTAGTACCTGCACTCTTAAAGGGGTCATATGATGTTGCTAAAAATAACATTATTTGGTGTATTTGGTGTAATGAAATGTGTTTATGCAGTTTAAGGTTCAAAAAACACATTATTTTCTACATACTGTATACCATTCCACATACCATTATTGTTTCTCCTCTATGCCCCGCCTTTCTGAAACGCGTCGATTTTTACAAAGCTCATCAGTCTGAAAAACGAGGTGTGCTCTGATTGGCCAGCTATCTAGTGCGTTGTGATTGGCTGAATACCTCAAGCGTGTGACGGAAATGTTACGCCCGTTACCATATTGTGATGCCCTGTCCTGACCTTTGCGACGAGACAAAAACATTAAAACCCATAAACTAGGCAGTGTTGGGCATCCAGTGGGACATAATTATGGATTATAATGACTTTATTGTCTTTTTACGCGTTGCGTTGCATCGCGCCGCGTAAACATAAAACCATGTCTGTTAAAATTTTACTTGAGCGCAGTGTTTTTAGAATGCCGTTTCATGCATGAAACACTACAAGAGACGCGAGCGCAACAGTCCATTTAAACAGAAAAAACAATGGAAAAGCAGCACAATTGAATTAAAAACCAGTAAAGAACTAATACTGTATGTCTGATATTTCATGTTTGCATCATGGTGACAGGCTGAAAGCTGCTGTTGTTTTTAAAGAACATTTATAGTTAATAAAAGTCTACTGGTGATATACCTTCAGTCATTTTGAATTTGAATTACACTGACTTTTGAGATTTTCTAAAATAATTTCTCATATTATTTCTGAACACATAATATGTATATGACAAGTTTGTACAATAGGTAGTTGTAGTTTTTGCATCTTTTCTGCAAAGATATTTAACAAGTGATTTGTTTAACATTTACATCATGTTAACAACTTCATGTGTGCTGCACTCGGAATAGAATTTTCTTTAACTAGAGGTTTAATAAAGAAAAAGTAACTTGAATCATGTTGTAGTTACATTTTCAAGTTGACTAGTTAAAAATCGTTAAAAAAAAAAAAGATTCGGTCAAACATTCTGGAAAAATCAAGATTTACATTTTTTGCAAAATCGCCCAGCCCTACCTTCTGCTTTTCCATTCTGTCCAAAAAAAAAAAAAGCCTGAGGAAATAAAACTACAAAAACAGTGGAAACCCACAATGGCTGCAAAGCTGGACATAAGGTATCTAAAGTATTACTTTACATTTAATTCATTAAATGAGTATGCTTAAATGAGCGACAAAACTTTTAACCCCAAAGGCAAGCTCCAACATTACAATCTTTATAAGCTTTGCAGGGTCCTTGAGACAGATGCAGATATAATTCAGCGGTAACCTTGGTGACCAACATCACACTTGCTGTGTAAGCACAATAATCTCAGGCACTTTCCACAGAATACCTGTGCTGACTTCAAGAGCCTTTCACAATCTGATTGATTGAAAACACATGCTTCTCTTGTTAGCGTTACAGCAAAATGTCATTCGATGCAAATTCACTGGAGCTCAGGGACAGTGGCAGAGTTGCAGAGTTGGCGTTAAAACTTGGCAGACCATACAGCCGGCTGACTGCTGTGAATTGATGCATGGTGCAGGATCATTTACTATCCTTTGGTTCGCATAGATCACTGACTAACTTTACAAAAAGGATTCAAAGTGTTTCAACACAAAAGATACTTGGGCAACACTTCAAGGTTTTCAACTTTCACATTTTGTGAGGAATTCAATATTGCCATCTGGAAACTCAGATCAGAGGTAATTTTTATTTTATGAAAGCATGGTGAAAGCTATGAAATGATGCATAGCTGCCATCGCCTAAGACTTTCAGCCAGCCTTGGGAAGACTAAATTAAAGCACGGGTTTTTTAACTTTTTAAAGGCAAGATCTCCAAAAAACTGTATGATGTTCTATTGCAGGAGTCCTGCTTTCTAAAATATAAAGACAGCTATATGTATTTCAAGTATAAAGACTAATTTAGACAGTGTAAAAACAGTAATGACAGTAATGTCGCCCACACACAGTACATCATTTAAGCCCTGATTTTCCATTCGCCAACAGTTATTGGAGATCACTGACAAAGGCCCAAAATCAAAGGCTAATCAGTGCTTGCTCACGTGAGGGACAATCGATATGTGAATTTTCAAAGACGCGATCGGAGAGAAGCACAGAGGACTATTATTATTTTCAGTAATATTATTTTATATATTAATGTGTCTTTGTTACTTGTTACATTTATTTACTGTGGTAGCAACAGTAAATTACATAATTACATTACATAAATTACAAAACTGCATAATTACAAGCAACTTACACTAAATCAAACCCTAAACCCTAAATGTGACCCTGGACCACAAAACCAGTCATAAGAGATTTTTACATAATCTGAAAGCTGAATAAATAAGCTTTTCATTGATGTATGGTTTGTTAGGATAGGACAATATTTTAAAACAACTATTTGAAACTCTGGAATCTAAAGGGGTGCAGAAAAATCTAAATACTGAGAAAATCGCCTTTAAAGTTGTCCAAATGAAGTTCTTAGCAGTGCATATTACTAATCAAAAATTAAGTTTTGATATATTTACAGTAGGAAATTTACTAAATATCTTGATGGAACATGATTTTTACTCAATATCCTAATGATTTTTGGCATAAAAGAAAAATAGATAATTTTTGGCTATTGCTACAAATATACCCAAGCGACTTAAGACTGGTTTTGTGGTCCAGGGTCGCAAGTACGTTGATAATATTACTTAATTATAATAACAGTAAATATGTTTTAAAAAATAATAATTCAGCTATATGCACTATTTCTATATGCAAAACTTAATTTCTTACTGCGAGAAACTTGAACTAAACAATCAGGATTAATTATATTATTAACAACTCATCTCTTGAGTAACAACTCGAAAAAACAGAATGAAATATTTGCTAAATGCTGAAATTTCTGAACCCCAGTTTGAAAACCCCTGCACTAGACAAAGCAACCGAACAGACTAGCACTTTCCCTCTGCCACTGTATCCTGCACTGCAACAACACCATGCCACCTTTTTAGTTATCACATAGTGACCCCTTGGACACTTTATTTTCTCTATTTTAAATTCATGTTGATCTCACTCTACTAGACTTGTCGCTGAAAAGATATCGTGCTGGGTCTGTATTTTGTACACACTGACATGTACTGTAGAGTTTGTACTGAGGTGAGTTAATGAGTTTATCTAACATCATCAACTTCTGTCCTTAAATGTATTCGGTGTGATATGAAAAGCAAACAGTGATCCAATTCCAGCCTTCTTCTACTGTGCAGTTCAGTGGCCTTCACTCAATGTGCAACCAGAGGTACTTGAGGGATGAACAGACTGAGAGCAAACTCAAAGGATACGTCTCACTGGAGGTCAATTTTACATTTCCCACGATGCCTATGTGACATGTTCACTTATGAATAAACAGAGAAGCAGACAACAGACAGGCTGAAGTCTAGGAAGTCAGAGCAGTGGTTTTCAGCCTTTTTGACTCCAAGGCCCCCCATTGTCTATAACAATATTCAAAGGCCCCATAACGTTTTCGGCTGTTCGTGATTTAGAGTCAGAGTGGCTTTATTTGTCATTTCAACACACAAAGTGTGTACACAGCGAATCGAAACAACTTTCAGGACCACGGTGCATATAAAACAGCACCAGACTGCAAGACTGGACAAAACAACACTGATAAAATATCACTAAATAAACTAATACAAATTTAAATAAACACTACAATGAACTTAAATAAGAACTACGATATGGACAAATAAGATACTCATTACTATGAAAGTGGCTGTGCGCAAACAGTGTGATACAATACAGATACAATTGCAGAGAACAACGCACAATGAGGAAAATGCAAGATTAGTAGAAACTGAAGTGCAGAAATATATTTGGAATAATACTGATGTTGAGTGTAACAGACATAAACATCAACATGCTTGTTGGCAGCATAAGAAAAACCAGTATTCATATAAAGTGTTAGAGAAGCAGTACATGCATGAGGCTGTAGAAATAATTTCTAGGAAAAATGTGAAAAAGTCACAAGTGGGAGTGAGGAATGGTTGTTAAGTTAATCGAGTCACAGGGTATTGGTATTACTTAAGGATTAAAAATACCTTTTCAAAGTATTTTTACCTGATAAAATGTTTTATAGCTTGGAATAACTAGAAAAAAAAAGTCAAATGCACATGGATTTTTAATATTTTACTAATTTTCATGACTTTTCCAGGTCCTGAAATCCCATTTTGAAAATGACGTTACCTCATATATCCAGGTTTCCCCTAGCTGTTTTAGTTTATTAATGGGGTTTTACAGAGGGTCTATAGAATAACAAAATGTAATGGGACAAAACAAGAACAAAACAAAAAGTGTGTAACACCTCACTAAATAATGAAAAATGTGGCACATATAAAAGTAAAAAAAAAAAATATATATAATATTATATATATATATTATTCAGCAGGATTGATATTGACCTTTACCAGAGCAGCCCTGTGAGCGAAGCGACGTTTTCCGCTCTATGTACGTGCGCTCCGCTCAGTCGCTCCAACCGCCCAAGAAAGCGCTCCGTTAATATTCCGCTCACGCTCACCGTGAACCAGTTCCCGCTCAGATCCCGCTCCGACATTAAATTTCTTTAGTAGGCCTAATTGTTTATTGTTTGTAACGAAATTCTTGGATTATTGTCTAAAATTAAGCATGCTGATAAATAGCAATTATCATGTTTCAGAGCGAAATTCTTACATTCTTCTTAATTGTATTAATTGTAATGTATTAATTAAAATGTATTAAATATATGAATCTAACCTTAACAAACCTACCTAAAATACAAAAACTGAAAAAGTGTATTTGATTATCGTTAACTTTATTTCCGTGAAAATAGCAGCAGTTGTTCTGCAATATAACATTCAAAACAGGCTCATTAAAACACAAAAGCAAACACACACGAGATGAAATGTGTGTAGATCTTTACAAAATACACCTGGATTATAAAGCCTGTGAAAAGCACATGCAAGATAAAATGCACTTAAAGAACGCTTGGTTTATGAACTGATGTCAATGAAAGAAACACACTTTCTAGTGTCAAGTTAAAATAAACCATAACTGTGGTCTATTAAAACGTCTCTTGATGTTTACTGGATTTTAGAATTTACTTTAAGAAACATTAGCTTGGACAAAGTGTCAGGCTTCAGCATTCGCTGTGCCAGAAAACACTCGCTCAGCGCTGGAAGAACCACTGGAGATGCTGGAGATTTTGCGGGAGGAATCCAGCACTGGTTTTCCAAAATCCAAGCGGTGTAGGCTAATATCTTCAGTACTCCGTAGTTCTGTATTTAGGCCTATATACAGCTGTGTGTTAGCTTAGGTCTACAGTTTAACTGAGATTATTTAATAACTACAGAGCTCCGAATATAATTCGAATTAACAATTCGTTTCTACGACGTCAGCAGGTTTTATTCTTTTTTAAATAAATTTATTACTATTTATTAATTTTAAGTAATAATGACTTTAATAAGTAATTACGAAATATAATAATTCGCTCCATGATTTAGGCCTACTAAAACTAATACGAATTAACGAATGAATGAATTTGAGCAGCTAAGCCTAAACAAGAGAACGAAAAAATACTTAATTTGTGGCTATAATTTAGACTAAACGAAAAAATGTATTCTTAATTCATGGCCATAATGTAGTCCTAACATAAAAGAGAACTAGCCTATTCTAAAATCGTTGGCCGTGCTTGTCTGCATGTCATGATCGGGGCTCAGTACAACCAAATATAACCTTAGCCTACCTGTTTATTAATTTATTATGGTATGTAACTAGCTCAACTTTTGCAGCACCATGTTTGTATAGCACATCCTCGTGCTTTCTGGCAATGTGCCGCTTCAGATTCCAATATGAATCTTTACTAACTCTCCCCGCACTCCCTCTCAGTTTCTTCTCCCTGCTCATTCTTAACTTAGATTTTTTACTTTACATTTATGTATAAGGCTTGCAACTTCGTTGAAACAATATCTGAACTCCATAACTGCTCTACTATTCTTGATCTCGAACAAGCAAATCACCAAACGGCATTCTGGGTTGAGCGAGCGGCGCTGAGCGTTTTGAGCGAGCGGAGCGGAATCTTCAGAAAGGCGCTCTGCGTTCTTAAGGAAATATTACCACTCCGCTTCCACTCCGCTCCGCTCACATGCTCTGACCTTTACTGCCAAAATACACACATCAGCGCACAAGTAACAAATTGATGCTGATGATCATTGAATTAATAGCTGACTTTGTACATGTTATTAACATAAAATATATACAAAATAAATTTTAAAAAAGGTCCCATTATATAATAGAAAGTTGTTCTGATATTTCTAGAATTGTAATATTTATAAAATTTTATTCATAGTGGTTGCTTTTTGGAAATTAAAATAAGTCATCTGCAAATTCAGAGTTTGTACAATGGTGCAACATCACACAAGCAACACTTATTGGACAGTTGTTTTGGTAAACAGTCATTTCATCTATAATAAAATTCCTATGACCTATTCTGAAACAACAGAGAGAAATATACAATTCTTAACACTATTTCCTAGACTGAATCCATCACTATGAGTGAAAACTAACATTCAATTACAAATTAAATGACATGACAACCCTATCATCAACAAACTGCAAATTCATCCTTAAAGTGTTCCACTGAAGTGTGACGAATGTCAAGCATGTAGATCCAGCATCAAACCAGAAATAAAGATGCTAATAAAACAGCTGAAAATACAATTACCCGTTCATACTTGAGCTATAATCTGATGCTGTAACAGACGTCTGAGTTTGTGCAATAAGATAGTTTGAGAGCCCTTCTAAATACTGTCACAGCATACTGAGAGATGAAGCCTTTAATATTTAAACATCAATGCTTCCCCCTCAAATAATTACAACCCTAAAATATTTATATTCAAGTGCCTTTCAGAAGCCCTGGCTTTTTGTGAGAGGAAAATTGGAAAATTGAAGCGACAACCGCGTTTGACAAGTGGGCGGTGTTGAGAGGTGCACAGAGTGTGAGAAGCGTTCTTCTTGGAAATATTTCACCTCCACCAAAAGAGAAAGACCTAACGCTGTACTTTTGCTGCCACTTTCAAATTCTTTAACGATCCATAATGTCACATTAACATCCTCTCAAGGCTTAAATAAAGAAATTAGCAGTATAAAATGCATGCAATAAATGTAAATGTTAGTCCAGTCTATAATAAAATGAATAATTCACACAAGATCATTACCATCTAATGAAGAGCTCCGTTCATAATTCAAAACGCATTATTCTGTATATTGACACAAACATAAAATAGGCGGATAATTGTAAAAACATTCACCCGTTTGATATTTCAAATGGCACATTATGAATCTTTAACTTCATTACTAAACTATTTTGCAAATTTCCATGCATCGTGCTTTCTCAATTACTCTATTTCACAATTAATTTGCAGCTACTGTGCAGGCAAAACAATGAATAGAATAAAAATCACACAAATAAAAATCCTGTTAATTGTCAATGTCTGTTTCTAATAATATCTGTGGCATGAAACTGACACCTGTGTGCAATGCCAGAAATATTTTTAAAATGATTATTGGTTTTGTACTCTGGAACGGTTTGTACAAAACATGCCCCGAAGGCTCCCATCTTCCCTAAAGATCGGAAACTACTTAAAGCGCTTCCTGTTCTGCATTTAAGCAAGAGGGCAGACACCGAAGACAAGACTACAAGCGGAGCGTTGATAAATGCATGGAGCGCTCACATCATTACATCCCAGGCAAGACTTGCCGACAAAGAACCCAAATCAATCTTGTTATCTGGATCCCGCAAGGAGGTCATCGCTCTCCTCCAGCATTCATCAGGACATTTGGCACAGTACAGAGTGGGAGAGATCTCCAGCCTGGCATTACAGATTCATAAATCAACAGCACAAGACCACTGGACTGCAAACTTGTCGGTAGAAGGTCTAGCACGAGACTAAAAGACAATTAAAAATATAGAAGCGGATGTGTTTAACTACACATTCTCACCACACTGCCTCAAGATGTTTGGTGGAATAAGCCAGTGCTTGAATGGCCATTGACATAAGTGTTGTCACTCCAGTTAGATGCCACTGCATTACAACGCAAAAACTTTCTAGTTTCTAGGGATGTAAGGATGCATATTGACCTTTTTTAAATATTACTCACTCAATACAACTCAGATTCAAGTACACATTTGATTTACGCATTCGATTTTCTCACGATTTTTTTTTACAAAATGAGATTGAAGACATATACAGTAGCCTAAATGAAAAGGTGTTGTTTTATTAGGCTATTGCTGCAAGTTTCTTTGTGAAATTGAAATATAACAAAACTAAATTGAAATTTTAAAACAAATCCCAAAACAAACATGTAAGTTCACATTTTCTGGAGTACAAATAAAATAAATCTTATATGAACAAACTAAGGCTTTGTCTGTGCTATTTCCATTTAAAATTAGAGGCAACCATTGGATTTTAATCATGATCCAAACAAAGATTGAGCATACATGCAGCATGAGTAGTTTTTTATCTAAATTAGAGTGCTATAATTTTCAAAATTTGAAGCAAAAAAAGATGTCTGGACTTGTTTGAGAAAACTATTACTACATAAAACGTATACTCAGCATGGCGCCGCAAATGGCAGCAAGGACGCTGAGCTCCGCAATCTTCTATTGTTTTGTTGTTTGTTTGTGTTGTGTCATTCTTCTTCTATAGTTTTACCAGAGACGAACTCCTTACAGTAAGAGACATCCCCCACCCCCCCGGACAACATTTTTCCGGTTTTTGATTATTCGGACGTTTTGTTGGACATTCTAGTCGGAGGTACAGCGGTGTTGTTCAAACGTGCGTGCAGACGCAGAAGAGGGAAACGCGCCGGCGCCCTGGTGAAGCTCCACACACGCGGCTTTCGGACTGCGCTCCCAAGCATTCACCTCGCGAATGTCCGTTCCCTTCCTAAAAAAACGGACAAACTTCTTCTCCTCACCCGCACCAACAAAGACTTTTCAAACTCTGCTGCACTGTGCCTGAAACCTGGCTGAGTGAAGCCATTCAGGACAACGCGCTTCATCTGCCGGGCTACCAGCTGTTCAGAGCGGATCGCACTGTGGAGTTAACGGGGAAAACCAGAGGTGGTGGATTGTGTTTCTACATCAACGAAAGTTGGTGTTCAGATGTAACAACGCTGAAAAAGGTATGCTGTCCTAATTTAGAGGCACTCATCATAAACCGTAAACCTTTCTACTCACCGCGGGAGTTTTCCTCTTTCATTCTCATGAATGTGTACGTGCCTCCGGACGCGTGTGCGTGAGCGCCGCGATGCAACAGCTGACCGAACAATAACTGAAATGGAGCAAAGGTACCCAGACTATATTTTAATCATTCTTGGAGATTTTAACAAATAAAATCTGTCCCGTGAACTGCCAAAATACAAGCAGCACATTACGTGTCCCACCAGAGACAGCACTATTTTGGATCACTGTTACACAGCAATAAAGGATGCATATCACTCTGTCCCACGGGCAGCTTTGGGACTCTCTGATCACTGCCTAGTTCATCTTATACCGACCTACAGGAAGAAACTGAAATCAGCTAAACCTGTAAAAAGATGGACTAATGAAGCAAAGCAGGATTTACAAGCTTGTTTTGACATCACTGATTGGAGCGTCTTTGAAGCTGCCACCACTGATCTGGACGAGCTCACAGAGACTAACATCATATATCGGTTTCTGTGAAGATATGTGCATCCCTACCAGGACATTCTTATCATTTAATAACGATAAACCGTGGTTTTTGTTTTTTTTACTGGAAAACTCAAACAGCTTCGTCACGCCAAGGAGGATGCTTACAGAAGTGGGGATAATTTCTTGTATAACCAGGCCAGGAACAGACTAACAAAGGAGATCAGAGTGGCTAAAAAAAAAACTACTCAGAAAAGCTGAGAAAAGAGCTTTCAGCAAACGATCCAGGGTCAGTATGGACTGGTCTGAGGAACATCACCATGTACAAGACACCACCCCACAGCTTGCGGTGAATCAACAACTGGCTGACGATCTGAATGTGTTTTACAGAAGATTTGAAAAGGATCGTCTACCACCCCCCATCCGCTCTGATCTGCAATTCACACCTTCACCTACCACCCCTGCAACCCGCCTCCCTCCCTTCCCCACCATTCAACCTGTGTTTAAGGTCTGTGTAGAGGATGTGAACCGGGTCTTCAGGAAGCAGAAATCTAGAAAAGCTTCTGGCCCAGATGATGTTTCACCTGCCTGTTTAAAAGTCTGCGCTGACCAACTGGCCCCCATCTTCAAACAGATCTTCAACAGATCAATGGAGCTGTGTGAAGTTCCCTGCTGCTTTAAACGTTCCACAATCATTCCGGTCCCCAAAAAGCCCAAAAATCACTGGACTTAACGACTACAGACCTGTCGCTCTAACATCTGTGGTATGAAGTCACTTGAGAGATGGTCCTGGCCTACATGAAGGACATCACTAGACCCTTGCTGTATCCTCTTCAGTTTGCCTACAGAGCAAACAGGTCTGTGGATGATGCAGTCAACATGGGACTGCATTACATCCTGCAACACCTCGACAGACCAGGGAATTACGCAAGGATCCTATTTGTGGACTTCAGTTCGGCCTTCAATACCATCATGCCTGACCTTCTCTCAGAAAACTCACCCAGTCTCCGTGCCCACTGACCATCTGTCAGGTGGCATCACCAGCTCCGGACAGACAGGCGAAGCAGTGAGGATGGCAAGAACTCACAGCCAGGACTATCACATTCAGCACTGGCGCCCGGATGTGTACTCTCCCCATGCTCTTCTCTCTCTACACGAATGAGCGATGCACCTCTAAAGACCCTCGTCAAGCTCTGAGTTCGCAGCGACCCTACCTCGTCATCCGCTCTCATAAAGGAAGGAGACGAGTCTGCTTACGAAGGAGGTAAAGCGCTGGCTGTCTGGGCAGTGTATTAACAACATGGAGCTTAACACCGCTCGCAAAACTTGGGGTTTGTGAGAGTGATCGTGGATCAGGAGAAACCCCTCTGCACTCCCCCCCACTCACCATCATGAACAGCAATGTGCTGCGATGTGGAGTCATTTCAGGTCCTGGGCCCACAATCGTACAGGATCATGAGTGGGCACTCACAAGACTCATGTTGCAAAAAGGCCCAGCAGAGGTTGTACTTTCTTCGCCAGCTGAGGAAGTTCAACCTTCCACTGGAGCTGCTGAAACAGTTCTACTCTGGTATCATTGAGTCTGTCCTGTGTTCATGCATAACTGTCTGGTTTGGTTCAGCAATCAAATCATACATCAGGAGACTACAACGGACAGTCAGGAGTGCTGAGAGGATTATTGGTGCCCCTCTTCCCAGCCTCCAAGATCTTTACATCTCAATAGTGAGGAAAAGGGCTAAAAAAATCAACTTGGACCCCTCACACCCAGCCCACTCTCACTTCGAACTGTTGCCTTCTGGTCGGCACTACATAGCACTGACCACCAGAACAGCCAGGCACAAAAACAGTTTTTTCCCACAGGCTATACTCAGTCTAAACAATTAAGCTTTCAAATTATACAACTATATTAAACTGCACACTTTGTAAATAACATAGCTATCTAGCCACACTAATCAACATATTGTACATTTATATAAACAATTAATTTTTTTCCTACTTCTATTTTTTTTTTTTGTTTTTTTTTTCTGTATATAGTACATTATTCAAATTAATTTTTTTTTTTTTTATTATATTAGTTTTATAATACATCCCTACTGTGTTATTCCTATGCATGTCTACACTATCATGTATGTCTGCACTATTTTTGTACTTTCTTCTACACTGGAAGCTCATGTCGTCAAGTCAAATTCCTTGTGTGTGTAACATACTTGGTAATAAAGCTCTGTGATAAAGCTCTTCTGATATCTGAACGAAACCGCAGACGAGCTGAATGAGACACAGATTCACACTCTGACAGCAGGTGGCGCTTACGGAACAGCAGCGATACAGCGTTTCCTTGGTTATCGCTGTAAACAAAGCAGAGCTGCTTATGAAACATACTTTAATATATTAATTAATAATTAAAAAAATTCAAAATTTTATCCAAAAGCGACTTGCAGTGCATTCAGGCTATAATTTTTTTACCAGTATGTGTGTTCCCATGGGAATCTAACCCACAACCTTTTGCACTGCTAACACAACGCTCTACCACTGAGCCACAGGAACATTATGTTACATTGACTGACAATGATATTACGTCATAATGCATATAGAGGGAAGATGTAAAAGAAAAGAAAATATCACGTAAACGTTTCTAAAAAGTGTCAGTTTCTCTCAGAGAATACATTCATATAAACTTTTATTCATTGTATTTTAAGCGCTGCCATTTCTGTTGCATATGAGAAAAGTCAACGAAACCGTTTATCAGCTCGGACCAATAATTAAGGGCAACGCACGCACAAACTGGTCCAAACTCAGAACAGGTTTACTCGGGAACCAACCAGTGTTGATCTCGTGACACTGTTACTGCACAGCACTGCGAGATCCAGTGAGAAACGTTTGAATTCTGCACAGATCAGATGATGAAAATAGGGTGCTGCAAGATCTAGGAGAAGAATTCCAATATGTCAGAATTCGAGCAGAAAATAAACAACAAACAGCGCTGACGTACGTCAGAAAACCAGAAGCGGTAACGCTAACTGTTACCATGGTGTTGTGGTAGAAATAGTCAAATGTTATTACATTATTCATTTAAGGGCTTGTACAACCTTTTTGAGAGAGAAATTCAAACACTTTTCAACTTCACAACTATTTCCAGCACTTTAAAGCTCTAAAAATGATCCAATTTAAATGTCATTTTTAATGGGATGACCAAAATATTGAGGTAAACAAACACTTATTTAAAATAAAATGTATAGACATCAAATTACTATTATAACCAGTAGATGGCAGCAGAGGAGCACTTATTGGTTTATTACTCATTCATTTATACTTTTTCCTTTATATTTAGAAATGATAAATTAACCATTCTAAATCTAAATTCAAGTTTATGTCAAGTTTTTGCACTGTTCATGTGTATGAAGTAAAGTATCTTGAAAAGCAGCAAAATGGGTGATGTCTCGGAATCACAAAGCAAGTAAAGAGGGCCCTTTTTATAATCACTGAAGTTGGTCAGTTAAGCATAATACTATAGAAGAATTATGGTACGTTTAATAAGAGTAGACTATATAAATTTTTCATATTAAATTAGATTTCACATTACTGTTATTAAAGTTAATTTTGTATGCTTCCCAACTGAAGCTAAGTGCTTTACTATCATATGCATTACCAAGACATAAACATGCATTATTAGTAACTGTACTTATTAATGCAAAACAATAGTAATTCTTTGATTAAATTATCTTTATTTTTAATAGATTTTTAGAATTATTTTTAATAGATTTTGCACTGAAGGTTCAATTCAAAATCATTAATGTGCATTTATCCATCCATTAACAATCCTGTTATAATTTACTGCTTAATGCACTAGCAGACAGTATTATCACATGGCTGCATATATAGTTAATTTAAGTTCATTTATAAGCCAACTGATTAATTTCCATGAGGGAATTGTATTTAAATACTTGACTTAATTAAGATACAGTTAAATATTGTACTATTCAGAGTGAAACAGATACTCATTACCCACTGATGCATAACCGCTTTCCAAAAAAAACAAAACAATATCTGAGCCAATCCCCAAGCTTTGTTTGTAGACTCAAGCTGTTATCAGAGTCCCTCCGCATTGATCAGATAATGGAAGTGAGGAATACATCAGCCCTTCGTCTGGACACACAACAGCCATGCTTGCTCATTAATCACCCGAGCGGACAAGGGAAAATAAACCTTCAACTGTTCAAGATGGCCATTCAGTTACGGAAGGACCCAGCAAGATTGAGAGTTTGCCATTGCCATGTTCTTCAGCATGTGTCCATCCATCCATCGGCACCTCCACAGCCCCAGCCAGACATGCCAGCTACAGCCAAATGGCTAAAATTGGGCCCTGGATTGACAGCTTCAATTGAATCCTTGACAGGCAGAGTGGAAGTGCTTGTGTTTTTCTACTCTACCTAGGTGAATCTCAATTAGGTCAAGCTATACTTTCGAAAAGTGTGTGATGCCTAGCGACAAGGTAATATTTCACAACCTGGTGATAAAAAGAAACACTTCACAAAATTAAACCGAAGATCCTAAAGTCACTCAGTGTGAAGAAACTGATTAAAAGTGAATATCGTTGGTGGCCATTTACAATCTTATCACATGAATAGAGCAAAGGTACTCTCGCTGAAGCCTATTGCAGTCAAAATTCAATCTAGGGGTGTGCCATATGAGAATATTAGATCATGAAATGTCTTATTTATTTCCTTATACACTACCATTCAAAAGTTTGGGGTCAGTAAGATTTAGATCTATATGTAATAGCATTTATTTGAAACAGTTTTGTTTTTGGTGGTAACGATGTAAAAGTTTGAAAATAATTTTTACTGACCTCAAACTTTTGAATGGCAGTGTATACAGCAGACAATGAGAGCCTGAGAGACTGAATGAGATTTTTTTTTTAATCCTATTCTGTCATCCCTAGATGACCGAACTGAATTCATCCAGCAGTCTTCACTATATGTGTATAGCTTCTCTGTTTTACAAAGACTAAAAAAAGTGAAAAGATGTTTTAGAACTTATTTGATTCCTTTCTGAAGTATTTAGAGTTAATTAAACCAGTATTACTTTATGCCAAATTAATTAAAGTTACAACTCTCGAATAAACAAAATCTAACCTAACTTTCAAATATCTAAAACTGCACAAAGAGGGCACTTATGATATTTTTAGATTCATAAGTAGGACTAGCTCTGTTAAATGAGAAAAAGAACACTGACACGATCAAGTCAGCAAACTTGGCTGGTGATTAAATCTATAAAGTCCAGAGTAAACATAACTAACTAATTAATTTTCACATTTTCTGGAGTACAAGCACCAATTTTTAAAGAAGCAAAGCTCAACAATACGGATGGCTGGCTGCTTTTGAAGGAGGTCTTCAGCATGTTGATGGAACTGCCACTTGCCCGGGCCACTGCTGAAATGTCACTACATCATACGTTTGTTAGGCATGTATGTGTCTTTTTATGTCTTACAAACTTAAACATTTGGTTTCTTGTGATAAAGTGAACATCGTTGTTGAAAAAGATGCTAATGTAAGCTAATGTAACCAAGATAACGTTATAAATGGCTGGCATATGTGAGGTTATGTTGAAAGACAGAATTTGCGATAGCCTAAGAAGCATCTGGATGGGTTTAAAATGACAAATGTGCCTCAGAGTATACCATTGTTTTCCAGCAAATGTGTGGTTATTGTAAACATGACTGAATAAATCATCTGAACTACTTAAAAACTGAACTACTGGACTGACCAGCAAAAAAAAGTAATATCGAGCCCTGAAAAGCACATAGAAAAAGAATCATAGGAACAGTGTGAAAGTCAAGAACACTGAAGCTTTAAACCAAACCTCATTACCAATATGACAGAAAAAGAATTAGTGAGATGGTCAAGTCTTTAACATGGTTTATAAGGCTCAGGCTAATAATAATTTCCATCAATGGACAGTCTCATTATATTAGAGGTCTTATTTTCAAAAAGTGTTGAATATTTGCAGAGCGAGCCGCTTCATCCATGATGACTTTTGAACAACGAGAGGGAATTACATTGACTTTGATGGAAATAGTGCAGTAAATGTCGGACCATAAGCCGCAGCTCAGCTTTGATTAAGAATGGATCTCCATGCCAGATGTTCTGTTTGTTCGTCATGGACACAATTAACTCTACATGACTACCTTTGTATTTCACCACGTTCTGCTGGCTGGTGACCGCTCTTTTAAAAACCGAATACGACGCAAGGCTTTTAAATCATAATTGGCAAGTTGCAGCTTGCCTGCCAGGAGAACCTTTGAAACTTTCCAAAGAAACTACGTTTCAGCGAGTTTGTCAGGCAGTCAATGAAGCATGGGGCATGAGCACTAAAATTGCAATGTCCACCATCCAGACACAGATCAACATCATTTATAGATCTATTTGTAGACCTTAATCAGTTGAGACTCCATATTGAATTTAACACAAATAAAACTAGACTGTGAGGGATGGACTTACATTCTTTACAATGGCACAATTTTAAACTGATTTTTATCAGCATGTTAAACCAACAGTATGTTAGCCAGCTAAATAACATTGGGCCTCATTTATCAATCTAACGTAGAAACGAGCGTAGATCTGTGCACAGCAGTCATCTTATGACAGGGTTCACATGTGATTCATGAAACATTCATATGCCACCAACCTCATCGTACGAATGATCGCATGTTGATAAATGTGGCGATAGAAAACAATCGTCATTTGAATATCACGCCCCTAAAAGCACCCAGGTTTAGAAGCCTCGCCCCAAGAGTTTACGACACGCAGAAACGAAACCTGGCCAAAAAGAGGAAGTAATCTCGCTAAAGAGAAATTGATCTTACTCCAAAAACACCCGTTAACCTTGTAGGCCTAATTGCAAACAATTAGGCTACATTAATATATGTAATTTATATGTATATTAAAATACTGGTAAATATAAACAGCCTATTTAGTTCCCCTCACTCTACAACAAATATTTTAAATTTAACGGTGTTCAGAACAGAACAAGAATGAAAAATAAGTAGTTATAAAATTATATTTTAAACTGTAAAATAAAACTAATTAGACTATAGTGGCATTCATTATAAACAGCATACAAATGTCAAGCAAAACTGAAACGGCATTGGGCTCACGCGCCTGTCTCATACCACAAGAATCCAAATGTATCCATTTTTGTCATATTTGTAACATTAGTTTGCATAACTATTATTCATTATGCAGCCTAAACATGGCTTTATACTTCACTCATGTTCTAATATCCGTGTAAAATCCTTCACATGAGCAAAAATGTTTATTGTTTGGGCGCTGCACGCTGATTTTACAGAGGACCTTTTAAAATAAACAGTGTAACTTTTATGTTTGGTTGACTGCATTTTAGTTTGATGATGAATGGCTGAAATGTCAGGCAACGCTAGAACTAATGTTGTTTGTGTGTGCGTGAGGCGCCTGTGCGATCAGATGGATTAAATCAAATAAAGATATAAAGAAAAGAAATTAAATACATTAAGAGTGTCACAAAAACGAGCACAAACAATACTTGTTGCACAGTGTTTTTCCCCCATTTTGTTAATCTTTTAATCATATTATAGCCTATTATATATTTTGTATGATCCTATTTTATTCCTTTTATAGACTTAATTACTGTTTTTCTCCTTTCACAGAAGTGCAGCAGGTGCATGATGCGACGATTGAATCCTCATAGTCTTGTTTATGCTGCTATTCGCGCATATAAAGCTAAAGCCCTGTACAAAACAACAACAAAAAAAAGACATTCTAATCTTACTGGTTAATGATCGACTAATGAGCTTCGTTTGACGGTCAGGAAAATAAAAATGAACAAAATGCTGTAATTCTAGAATTCTCCACCAGATTTATATGCTGCACGCAAGCTCAGGTAACTCAAAAGCTTGCGTACACGAGCTGAGACCAGACATGAGATTTCATCGTAGCCACCGCTCACGTCCATATTGATAAATTCCAAGTTTTGCATTGAAACGACCGTACGCCCAATTTTTTGTTGTATGTTCGTTTCGTACATGAGGCCCATTATCTTGGCGACAAATCAGAATTTCCAAAAAAAATTAAATTAAATAAAACTAGAATACAGCACAAAAACAAAGGGGAAAGAAAACCTGTTTAAAAAGCATTAAAATGAATGTAAAATGTTCAATGGCAATGCAGCACTAGCCTGAAAAGACAACAGGCCACCCTTATAAAACCTCAAAATCTTCTCAGTGGCCAAGAAACTGGTTCAATGGTCAATTTAGTCCATGTAACAACCCAAAATTCTGGTTTAAAGCCTAATTTAGTCTCATCTAACCCTGTTATCCTTTACCTTACATAAAAAAAAAATAATAATAATAAACTGAATGAATGCATTCTATCACTTTTGGAAATACTCCCCTGCAACAATTACTGGTCAGTGGCAGCTCTACTAAAATGGAGTTTCAGAGTTAAACTAAGGATTTTCAACCAAGCAATTGATTTTAGACAATCTCACTGGAAATGATTCTGAGTATCATAAAAGACCCATTCCAAGCCTGATTTATGGAGTCGACAGGAATACAAAGATTGACACATTTCATTTTCTTCCAGTGTGGCCATCCTGAATTAAAAAAAAAAAAAGTGCAGGCAGCATATGTTTTCATTAGCCAGGATGGATTATTGCAGAGGCTTATACATCTTCAATATACTGGCAAGAGCGAGATTGTTGACTAGCAGTGTCTGTTCTCTGCTTCGGTCAGACAAGAGCTTACCGAATAATAATTCAAATGACTTTTCTCAGAGAACATTCTGCTGAAATAAAACCCATCCCACCAGCTGTCCAAATGCCTGGCAGACTCACTATGATGGCCAGCCTTGACGAGATGGCATGTAGATGACGAAAAGAGAAAAATCTGCCAAGCTGAAAGATAATTTACCATGCTAAGATGAGACTTTCTTAATTTTGCATTATCCATCTATGACACATCTTAATGCCCAACATTCAGGTGCAACACAAAACTCAGAAACAGCATGGCACAAAACACATTTCCTAAAAACATCTTCAACTAGCACAAAGAACGTTCAATCCCAGAAGCACAAGGAAATTTATGCAGACTACATGCCAGCACTAAATGCACAAAGCCTGTCTCTTCTCCACTTACCAGTGATCAACCAAACACAACCGTTCCCCAGTTTCAATTAAAACGCCCAATTAAACCCAAGCTGGGCAGACTAATGTTGTTAAGTAATCTAAGTTCAAAAAGCTGCCCGATTTATTATTGTTCCCTATATCCTGCGCACATTTTAATTTCTCCAGTTATAGCAGCAATTAAACCTGCTGCTGCTGCATTGTTTACCATTAGACACTCACATTTGAATTTCAGATATTAATGGAGAGAAGATGACAAACAAACTATTACCTTAACAGCCACAACACCGTTCTGCAGATGAATGAAAGATTTAAACTGCACTTCATATTTAGAGTGTTATTTTATACACAACCTCAATAAAATAACCGGTGAGCTCATGCTTAACAAAACCTTGATAGAAAAACAGACCACCGTAGATCTTTTAAACTGCTTTATCTACATTAAGTAAATAATGTAAATATAAACATAAATAAATATTTGTGGTTAGTAAGACGTTTTTAATGTTTCTGAAAGAAGTTTACTATGCTCACAAATTCTGAATTTATTTGATCAAAAAACAGAAAACAGTAATAGCGGTTTTCTTTTTAAAATGCAATTATTCCGTGAGAAGCGAATTTTCAGCAGCATTACTCCAGTTTTCAGTGTTACATGATCCTTCAGAAATCATTCTAACTTGATGAGACCAGAATGGACAAAGAGAGTAGTCGTGTAAACTGGAATGCGGCTACTTGCCCCAAGACTAAACAAAATCCTTATCTTATCTGCTTTTGGCTCCCCTCAACCAGCACTGGCCTCAGCCAAGGCCGCTGTTGGGACAACTACTCCCCCGTGAGAGCACTGCAGTGAGACGCTCTTGTGTTCCTTCCCCCAAATCCTGACATTTACCAACCCTCCCCACATCCCTCGCCTTCACCGCTTTGTTCCGCCAGTCTGACAAGCAGGTATCGCCCCGGAAGCTCGAGCCACAGGGCGAAGATCGCCTGCGCGTTCCCAGGGCCAGCCACTGACCCGACTACGCGAACGAGCGGAACGGCTGGAGACTGCTTCGCTGTGCGGGATTACTTCACCCCCCCCTTTCCCCTACCAAGGGTTGCCAAGTCGAGTGGTGCCTATTGGCTGAGTGATCGACTCGCTCCTGTCATGTTGCTGAGGTGTTTTTTTGTCTGTTCCCACCCAAGCGAAGGAGTGCTCCCCATAGATGCATAGTCGGGGGTCTGTTTTTGTTTTAGGCCTCTCCCTCCCTCATGTTCAGCTGTAGAATTTCTGTGTCTAAAAATTCCAAGGTCTCTGTCCTGGCTAACCAAGGTTTGTATGTGGGTAGTATGTATGGACGGGGATGGCTAAGATAAGAACGCAGGCTGGTACATGTGATCAGTGACAATAAAGGGCTTATTGATTTGCTAATATCCTCAAGAAGCATTTCTTCTTTTTGTTATCATCAATGTTGTGGAAACCATGATACATGTTTTTCAGGATTCTTTGGTGAATATAAAGTTTAAAAGAACAGCATTTATTTTTAATATTTTATAACATTATAAATGTGTCACTTTTGATAAATTCGCTTAATGCATTCTTGCTAAATAAAATTCTTTCTTAAAAAAAAAAAAAAAAAACCTTACGACCCCATAAGTGTTGCTATGTTATGTAAACATTTCTTTAATTTAGCATTTCCAGTACAGTGCCTGACTATTTTCAAAAGATTAGAGCCTGTTTGATCCTGTGTACTTCAATATTTGTGCTTGTGCTGCTGCACAAAAGACAACAAGGAATCAGAAATGCTCAAGCATGAAAAGCCCTCAATGTGCCGTCTGCTGGGAATATCCAGACACACATTACATTAACATGCATTCTAAATATGATGCAAGGGGAGAAACTCAATGGTAGGAATACAAACACATGCGTTGTCTTTCAAAGGATAATAGCCTATCGCAGGGAAGCATATTTTGCTGCCATTTGGCAGGGTTGGGGTAAAAGAAAAACAAGATGCCTCCACTGTGGGTTACAGCAATCTTGGCAGGAGCTAACAGAAAAGCTGCTTTTGATATCCTGACCAACAACCCTCCCTGTCACCTCCTCGATCTTCTAGTCACCTTTTAATCTCGTCTGAGGGTGGAAATGACCCCTGACTTCTCAGTGTGTGCCATCAAGCACTTTACATTAAGCCTCTCCAAACTATCATCTCTTTCGCCCACTCTTCTACACCTTAAAAAAAGCAATCTCATGACTGCTATAACCTCTCGATTGCGTTATCTTTCTACCTAACTTCGAAGACCACCTTAACGCAGCTCCCCTATCAACTCTAACTGTGAGCTACAAGCTCTGTTTCTGTAGCTTACAATAACCCCCTTATGAACCCTTTAAATAGGAAACCTTTAAGTTTTAGTGAAGGAATACAAGTTAAATGTGGGTAGTTTTTCATTATTGAACTCTGAGTGAATCTGAAACCATTCTCAATTAAAACCAAATGTAAAATCCCTCCTAATAATGCCTTCCTTCAAAGTAACATAGCACAGGCCCCGTTTACAACATCCATCTCGCCACTTACAAATGAATCTCTAGTGGTGAACACTGATTGTTGTGTGATGGGGCTCCAATTTTGTTACTTACCGCAAGTGCTTTGGACAGTCTTGTTCGGAAGTCATTAAGGACAATCGTGACAATTTCGTGGTGGGGAATGTAGGCATTTCCAGCCAGCAAGTAGACTTTCCTTGTGCGCACTAAATCCAGGGCATCCTGAAATGGGACCTTTGACAGAGAACAATAAGTTATATACTTTATTAATAATTTTTTAATTTACTGCACATACATAATGTTAAAATGTTACAGCTTACGCTTATTTTAAATGATTAACAAAAGGATCAATAAATAAATTCTCATTCTAGTTTAGACAAGCACTTATAAGCCATGGAATATGCAATATAAACTTTAACTTGTTTTAAATAAATGTAATGATTTAAAATGAACCTTTCTAGTGTCCCTTCTTTTATTTGTACAAAGTTACAGAGACTCAGCATTAAATAGCTTTTCAGAACTCTGTATCATTTTTATAATGAAGATGTTACAGTTAACTTACTTTGTAAAAGTCATATTCTTCCACTGTGATTCCACTTAATCCATAACTGGAGGTGATGAGCTTGTCTTTTAGGCTCTTCTTTTCCTCTGCACTTACCTGTAAAATGAAAGGGGAAACAAATTGCACAGCTGACATTTAGCTTGAACTAGAAGAGCTAAAGCACGGACAACATTTGGCAAAGACAAAAAGCATTTATCGCCACAATTCAGAGTGCAAATTGAAAGAAAAACAGCAGATTAAATTATCATGCAAAAAGGTTATGACAAAATTAATTGTTTAACATTTATTCAGTGGCATAATGGCATTAGCATTTATTTATGGCTAGAAAACATGAGCATTCAGGCATAGCTCTGAAATCATATTAGGGAAATGTTAAGAGAGTGGAACTGAAAGACATGAACTGAATGATGAACAATGTTTTTAGTGTAGAACAACTGCCCCCTACAGGACTGTACGTGAAAACACACTGATCTTCCACTTGCCCAGGCCTGTACATATCTAAAACACCAATGATCATGATGGGATCTTTTAAATAAGAAATAAAAAGTGAAATGAAGGTTTTAGCAGGGGCACGCAATGAACAATTTCCATGTTTCAGTAACAAAACATTAGACAAAGTGATTAGTCAGCAATGTATTGGGAAGCTGGACGAGAGTTTTGAATCTGATTAGGACAGAAAATAACACCTACAGATGAGAAATCACTATACCATATTGTCTCTGTAAATGGATCTACTATGAAAATTGATCAAGTTAATTTTATCAGTTATTTTTCAGTTTTTGTAAACTAAAATAATGAAATACACAGATTTTTCTGGTAAAATCAAAAGAAAGTAAATTGTGGGAGGTTTCAACAATTAAATTAATATGTAAAGCAGTCTCACCGTCTCGTACTTCAAATTATTTTTATGCAAAAAGTCAGTCTTGTGCTTCGAAGTAAGGTCACCAAATCGGTAACGGAAAAGATCCATCTCCTGTTGGATAAACCATCGTCTCAGTTCCTCCCTAAAATGAAATAAAAGTATATGGTTCATTTATACCTTACATTTCAAAACTTGCCTATAAATGATCCTAAATATATACATTTAAAAGAATATGACTTTGGAGCAAAACCCTGCATGTAGGTCTGTAAACTGTTTAGCTTGAACTTAGATTATAAATGTTACATAAATGAACATTCATAGCTTAAGTTTCAGCACACAAACAAAAACAAAATAATAGAATCGTTCACATAAAAAAAAAATTTGGCCAAACCAAACACATGAATTCATCTGTATGAGTACATCCTGATTTACACATGACGAACACTTACGTCTGGCAATAAGCCAAGCGTAGAATAAAATGGGAGATATGGTCTTTTCTTCGTTTCTCATATTCAGATGTTCCTCCCTGAACCTTCCGGTCACCCTGGGTGATTAGGGCAGATTGTTGGGGAAAAAAGAAAAGAAAGAGTTATAAAATAAACAGTGTACTCATTTAAAGAGTTTGAAAGCATAAAGACGACATAAAATTACATTTTCTATGACTTATGAGCAAAATATAGTCAAATGAAATATCCATCCTCTTTTTTTAAGTTGTGTATGTGTGTTGCGTACATAGGATAGTTCGTTTCATTATAGACAAATGCATGTTTTGAAGAAAAAAATGTATGTAGTGAATGTGCAGCATGAGAAGAAAAAGTGTATATGAAGAACATGTTCTCACCAATTCTGTCTTGAGTGGGAAGTTCAGATTTGAAAACTCTGCTTCCAATTTCTTGACGTAGTGCTCGGAATTTTTCACATAGCTCACCCCAAGGTTTTCCACAGTCTTGAGCACTTGAAAAAGCACATCATAATTATATAAAAAAAAAAGTTTAATTCAAAGGCTCTTAAAAACACCTGAGCCATGCAGATGACTCACATTTCAGCCTCTCCACTGCGAAGGTTTCAAACTCAGTGAGAGAGATGTTTTCCAGAGGAGGCTGTCCATAGAACTGAAGACAGTGATCATACAGATCATTCTGAGAGCTGCCGATCAGCTTCTTTCTTCTGCCTGAAAACTGCATTGCAATTCTAGACACATTGTTTTAACAATAAGTTTACTAAAACTGGACAATGTGACAACTCTTAAAACCCATATAAAAGCACTGACAGACCTGCAGCGATTATATATATATAAAAAAAAGACAAAGTAGTTGACGATCAATAATTACACACCCAGACGCCACAGTAACGTTACAGCTCTCATGAAAGTTCATAAACAGTAACTATAATTCCTGAACTTGAATAATGCTAGGTTAACTAACGTTAGCTAACATAGTTCATAGTTTAAGTAACATCGTTTGCTTTCTGTTACCAATGTCCTCATGCGTATCTAACATTAAATACGTATATTACAATAATATCAGGTGTCTTAACTATGTATTTACTACATGTAACTGTCATCTAATAACAAACTCACATCTCAAAACAATCGCTGTCTGTCTCTTCCCGAAGCCTGAATCCCGCCAAACGAGCTGACGTTCCAAACAAAGCGGGGTTATGACGCCACTCTTAAAATTCACCAATTCATGTTGCCACAAGGGTGGTTCCGGGGCTGTGTTGTGTTCTGTTTTTTTTTTTTTTTTTTTTAATTCAAGGAACAATAACACACAAGAAAACAACATTAAAATAAGAAAAGAAAAAGATAGAAGGACAAATTACAACAAACAAAAAACAATTGCCAGGGGGAGGAAAGTATTAAACTTCAAAACAAAAATACAAGATATACATACATACGTACATACACTTGCACGTATATATAAAATCAAATAAATACATTGTAAAGTTCACAGACTTTCAAAGTTCTTACAGCTTTCTTATTCACAGAGTCTCTGATACTGTCAATATATATATATATAAATATTTCAGTCAACAAAACCATAAAATTGGGTTTTTTATTGGTAGATGTACACTTATGAATGTGAAATTTGGTCATTAAAAAAGTAAATTAATTACGTAAAAGTACTGTTCCTCTTGGTCAGGATAGTCAGTAAAACCAAAAAGTAAATTTTCCCATAGGAGCGAAGAAGGTCTTAAACTCTGAATATTTTCGTTAATACATTTTTGGACCTTACACCATAGTGTAACCGAGTATGTACAGTACCAAAATAAGTGCAAGGCAGTTTCCTCATACTCGTTACAAAAAAATACAATTTACATTTATTCCTTTTGTAAATAATGATTTGCTGGATAAAATCTATGAATAAGCTTATAAGAAACGTCTTTAATCTTATTTCTAAGATGATATTTCTGTGGTAACAACCACACTTTTCTCCAGCAAATCAATTTTCCGTTCAAAAAAAGAGACCCAATGAGACAAAACATAAGGTACAGTAACAATGTCTCTTTGGATTGTGTTCTGTTTTCTGTTGGTGAATTCATGTCTGAATCATTTCCACGAAATCGGTTCTTTTGAACAGTTCATTTCAAACAACCAGTTCAGCTATTCTTGTACATTGTTACGTATTACTTTTTCATGTGGTTCCTGACGTTCTAAAAAAAAAAGCTATATTTAAGCACATATTTTTGAGTTTAATGTTTTTTTTTTCTTTTTGGTTACTCATTTAAAACTTAGGTTGAAAAGTGTTGATAAAACTGCCGTACAAATAAAGTAATAAACTGATTAGGTACAGCACGTGTTATTTGTAACATTTCTCTTATTCGGCTTTTAAAGTAACTTTTCGCCCTATCCGTCAAATGTTCAGTTCAGTCCTACTGTCCACTCACTTTCAATTCTCTTGAACAAATCGTTCAGACTGGTTTTGGTAACAGGCTCAAATGATTCATTTTTGTTCCATAAAAACTGCATAAACAACAAAAAAATGCTTTATTTTTTATTTCATTTCATTTTGTTGTTGTTTTTTCTAGTATGAAACACACCTTTGACACCGTGATTTACTTACAATGGTATATAACTTATATAAATACCTTTAATAGGCTAAATACATTTTTAATTGTCTTGCATTGTAGTAAGTAACTTATAGGAATGCCTTTGCACTATATAAAAAAATAATTTATTTGAAATGCATTTGTCTGATATACTTAATTTCCAAATAGAAAACAAGATGAACTTGAGTAAAGTTGCTTCCAAGAAAATTTGCCCTAAATAATGTGTTTCCATTCCCACAATATTGTTCTAAGCAATGTTATAGACAATTGTCATATCCGTATGATCTTTTATTGATTGATTCATTCATTCATTTTTGTGGTCACTAAGCTCTTTCTAGCTCTCTTCATCTCAATGTGCATCATTGTAAAAAGAAAAAGGCTGTTTGAGTTTATTCCATAAATATCTAATGGAGTGAGCATTGCTTGCTTTGAAAATATATTGCTTGTTGCTTCACAACAGCACGTGTCATTCTACACAAGAATATTCAGCAACAGCTTGTTCATTCTGCACTATAGAGATCTGTGTACTTCCTTATTAAACCCACACACCACTCAGTAAACATGTGACTGAGCCAGACCAGCTGACTGTATCAGTCTTTAAGGGTTGTTGTCAGAGAGCTCATTGTGCTTTCACCTCTCAGACAGAACGGCTCAACACCTTCCTGCAGGCCCTGCTCCATCTAAACCACATTATTTGATCCCTCTGCAGTTTTACATCCAGAAATGATTTGTTTAGACAATCTTTTAATGTTACTGAAGATCCAAGAACAAAAGAATCAGTATGTTCTTGAATGCTAGCCTACTTAAAATACCATCTGCCCAAATTGCCTGATAGCATGCAGAACCATGCTCAGAAGGATGTTGCTTCTTTGCTTATACTGCCCTCCGTTGGCTATAGAGTAGTGGTGTTTATTTTATTAACTTAAATATTAACAAATGCTATGTTAAACATTATTTTAATGCAGATAGGAACTAAATGGGAATGCTGGCACTGTTTGAATATATTTGTTAATGTAACTGACGTGTAACAGGATCTTCAGAGTTTTCGTTCTGGTGAGAAAATTAGACGCATTAGATTCAAAACATTAGACACTACTGTTCAACAGTTTAGGGTTGGTAAGATTTTGAAAAGTCTCTTATGCTCATCAAGGCTGCATTTTATTGTATTTTATTAAAAAATACAGTAAAAGCAGTAGGATACTGTGAAATATTATCACAATTTAAAATAATATTTTCTATTTAAATATATTATATATGGATATATTATATTTATATAAGATTTACATCTGTGATGGTGAGCGGAATTTGCCAGCGATCAATACTCCATCGCGGTGGTCACATGACTATTCAGAAATCATTCCAATATGCTGATTTGCTGCTCAGGAAACATTTCTTATTATTATCAATGCTGAAAACAGTTGTGCTGTTGAATATTTGATACTTTGATGAATAAACAGTTCAATAGAACAGCATTTTTTTTTAAACAGAAGTCTTAAGACATTTTAAAATTGTTTGATCAATTTAATGCATCCTTGCTGAATAAAAGTCTTACATTTCTCTCCCAACTTAAAACAGAAGTAGGTGTTTTTCCAAATAAGACTGAACAGCAGAGGTGTAAATACTTTGTAATTGTACTTCCTTATACTTAAGTATTATTTAAGAAATGTAAGTACTTACTTGAGTTCTAGTGAAACTGAATCATGTATACTTAGTTACATTTCCATTTCACAATGGAAATGGTTCTTGCTGGTCATCATGACTAGAATCTTTCTCTTTTACTAAGCTAATAATCTGATCAAATTACACTTGGCTGAACTTCTCCAGCCAATGACATCAATTCAGTTGTAAACTGAATCTGGACACAACAGGTCATTCATCATTCATCATTCATCACAACACAATCTGGCCTAAAGAAATATATTTTAATTACAGACTTTGTTGAAGATGGACAAACTTAACTCAAGTGGGAACATTGTCAATAATCAGTCTGTATCTCAAATCTTAACTACAAAACCAGCTTCTTCTGAAATTAAAATGCAATTTCTGGTAGGTTTTAGTTTAATATCTGGTCTTGTATGTTTTGGCTAGATCATTTTGAAACAATATGCATTCTTTCCCTTTGCATTCAGTTTGTCAGTATTTTTACACCTCTGTCTGTCATCCAGTGAGAAAGGGCAAAGAACAAGGAAGTTCGAGCATAAAAAAAATTCTCTAAATGTCAAGTACAACTAGCTAAAGCTATTTGATTTTCTGCACATTCATCATTAATGGGGGGGAAATAGAACTGCCTTTTAAAAAGAAGGGATATTATGCAAAGATACAAATATACCGCACAGAAACAATTATTTGAAAATGGCTTCTACTCATTGTTCCTACATACATTATTCCTCAAGTGATGGTTGATAAATTAATACAAATAAAGAGATGTGCTTACACTCTCAAAAAGGTGCATATTAGTACATCTTAGCATCAAATTGGTCAAAATTAGTACCTTTTGAAAGTTAATCAAATATTAACCAGTTTGCTTTAATTTGAGCCATGTAATTATCTGTTGGCTCAATGAACTTTGTGAACTTGCATTTCTGAATGAATGGATTTGGGAAGTCACAGAACACATGACACTGAACGCATCCAGTGACAAAAGCAAACACCAATCAGAAAGAAAGGGATGAATATCTTGAGCTCTTTCTATTGTTCATCTCCTGAAGAAATAAATCATACAAACTATGATTTTTTTCTTGGCTGTGTGATCATTTCTGTACTTTCTCAGAATGCAGTGACTCACAGGCAGTGCACAAATCATTTTTTGAGATTCTTTCACTAAAGGTGAGCAGACATTGCCTTTGTTCTTTCTGCGAATTGATGTCAAGAGAAAACTGCTCACCGCGAGTGCACAGACCTCACAAGAGAGGGGGGTAAATCAGATGGAGGGAAATGGCGTGAACAACAGCGTGGGGCAGGTATTGTCTGAACAGCTATAGTGAATGAAAATGAAACCATGGCAACTGGGTCAAAGGTATTTTAATAGACCAACAAAAGTAGACTTGACCCTTCCCATCTTGAGGCCTTTAGACTCCCAGTCAATGAGCACATGGTGGACACACAAAAGAGCTGAAAGACACCTGAGATTTGAGGGCAAATGTTATCCTAGTCTTGCTGTATGTACACTCATGGCCAAAAGTTTTGGCAGTGACATACATTTTGTGTTTTTTCAAAGTTTGCTGCTTCAGTATTTGTAGATTATTTTCCCACATGTTTCTATGGTATACTGAAAAACAATTAAGCATATCATAAGTTTTAAAGGCTTTTATTGGCAAAAAAAAATACAATGAGTCCATATTTACAGTGTTGACCCTTGTTCTTAACCTCTGCAATTCGCTCTGGCATGATGGATATTAGCTTCTGGGCCAAATCCTGAAGAGGGTGAATGGTCCAATTCAGGAGGCGGTGACGCGGTGTCGTATGGGGGGGTCTGCACGGAGCTTGATTCAAAGCACACAAATTAGGTGGGCTTCTGCTTGTCCACTCGCCTTTTGAGGATTGACCACAGGTTCTCTATGGGATTGAGAGCCATGGTGTTGCCTGGCCACAGATCCAAAATTTCAATGTAATGATCTTCGAGCCACTTGTTTATTACTCTTGCTTCGTGACATGGTGCTCCATCATGCTGGAAAATGCACGGATCATCACCAAATTGCTCATGGATTGTTGTTAGAAGTCGCTCTTGCAGGACGTTTTGATACCATTCTTTATTAATGGCAGTGTTTTTGGGCAGAATTATAAGAGAGAGCCCACTCCCTTGGTTGAAAAGCAACCGCACACATGGATTGGTCTCAGGATGCTCACTGATTGGCACATACTGCTAAAAACCATACGAGAGGACTCATGGTAGAGTTCACCTTTTCTTCTCCAAACAATCAATTTTCCAGATGTCCCAAACAGTCGGAAGCAGGCCCCGGACCCTGATATTCATATTATTATAAACAATCCCTTACGAAAATGAGCAATGATATTACTATAGTAAAAGTATAGTAGGCCAACCATGTTTTTTTTTTTTGGCGTATTGTTTACCATTTGTATAACCACAGTTTTACTACAAATACCATGTTTAAACTATGGTTAGTGTAGCAAAACGTGTGTTTACCATGGTTTAACTTTATTAGTACCATGATTGGTTGTAACCATGGTTAATTTTCGTAAGGGATATTTTCATGTTATTTTATATCTTTTTATTTTACGGCATGTATTTGTGAA
This sequence comes from Sinocyclocheilus anophthalmus, assembly GCA_018155175.1. Classification (NCBI taxonomy): domain Eukaryota; kingdom Metazoa; phylum Chordata; class Actinopteri; order Cypriniformes; family Cyprinidae; genus Sinocyclocheilus; species Sinocyclocheilus anophthalmus. Next base: position 187,116 of record JADLZN010007252.1, read on the forward strand.
AATGATTAGGCAACCGCAGCACACACCACACAGAATAATGCTGCACATTTCAAGGCGCTTCAGTGGACCTTAATGTTACCTGTTTTGTCAATGTTAATATTCTTTTTAATATATCAATAAAAAAGTACGACAGGCTTTTACTCAAGTCTTTATCACTTTATTAAAATTAAGCAAAACAAAACGACAAATGTTTACTTTCACAAGCAGTCTCGTATAGTCAGTAAGCTGTCTCTTGCTCAATTAGGTAACAAAAATGTTGGGAAACGACACCTCTGGCCATTCCGTTGGGTCGTTTGTCCAGTCACAGATACCGTACGGACAGTCCGACCCAATACGGCTCAGTTTTTATACGTATGTTGCTCTGTTGAGTGGCAGAAATTATTTTATGTAGGCCGTTCTGAGTCAACACCATGCTTTTCCAATGAGGGGGAAAGGACTGTTCCTTTCGATCGGTCACTCTACATGCTATGTGAAACCTTACCGTTTCCTCCAAATACTACTGAAGCCTTATTGAATCACGCCAGTGAAACTGGCCAATGGCGTTCAAGCGCACGAAATATGAGGGGCTCCCACTCTATATAAAGTAGCGCTTGTACGTCATCTATTCAGAATCTTTTTCTTCAGCCAACCTTCTACGAGAAGCAAGAAGCCTATCAACAAGACAACTCACCGTGATCTACATGCTGCAGCAGACACGCCTTCTCTCCCCTGCTGTGTTCCGGTGAGCTTCAGACTCGGACAACAAGGATGACTCGCGATTGCCTCTCCTGCGCAGAGCCAATCAAACTCTCTGATGGCCACAAGGCCGCAAACTTCACCGGCAAGGCTTTCTCCGCGGCGGGCAAAGCAACTTCAGCACTGCACGTGATGTCGATACTCCAGGTGTATCAGGCCAAGCTGCTCAAGTTTCTGGATGAGGACGGGCCGGACCCTGAAGTGTTCAAAGAGCTCCGACGCGCCACGGATCTGGCCCTCAGAGCGACGGGGGTGACAGCTCGATACGGATCGGCCGAAAAACAGGGGAATCATGGGGAGCTCGATCGTTCACCTGTGGTTACTCTGACAGTGGGTTAAAGGACTCGGAAACAAACCCTCCTGCTTGTTCCCGCTCCTCCTCAGCGCAGCGCGTGGGAAGACTGCACGCCTCTTCTGCAGCTGTTCGGCGCGAACATGAGCTGGTGGTGAGACCAAGACAGCCTTGGCCGAAGCGCCGTCAGGGCTCGAAGGGCCAGAGACCCCGCCCTGACAGAGACGGCAGGCCACCGGCACCGGAATCAAAGCCGCATTACTGATGCTGTCTCTCGGAGGAGGAAATCTACACCCAGCGCCGAAGACGAGCAACTGAAAAAGTCTGCTCGCTCTGCTGTGTTCTCCACACCCCCCTGCCTGTTGCGGGCGGCAAGAACGATTGTCATGTTTGTGTTTTGACTGTTCCACTATGCAGTGCAATAAAGTCGAAAAACACACAACTAACCTCAATATCAAAGCAATTCTCCTCTCACTCCCCCATCACTCACTCTCACACTCATGTGGTATTAAACTCCCCGCCCCCCAACGGCGAGTTATCCCTCACGGTGTGCAGTCCGCCTCGCCCACTGTCACAGTTCACAGAAGCGTGGCAGGCACTGCCAGGGGTATCAGAGTGGGTTATGAAATCAATAAAGAACGGCTACACTTCAGTTCTTCCACAGGCCACCCCGTTTCAATGGTGTGTTAATGTCCACTGTACGGGAGCGGAATGCCTCAGTTCTGCGAGAGGAAATACACAACCTCCTCGCAAAACGCACTGTAGAGACAGTGCCCCTAGCAGACCGTGAGAGCGGCTTCTACAGTCGCTATTTTCTGGTACCAAAGACGGCGGACTCCACACAATCTTGGACCTGGGACCGCTGAATCGCAAGTTTTCAAAGCGCTCGCTCACAATGATTATGCTGAGACAAATCCTCTCACACATCAGACCGAGAGATTGGTTGATCTCTGTGGATTTAAAGGATGCTTATTTTCACATTCAGGTAGCCCCTCGCCACAGGCGTTTCCTGAGATTTACATTCGAGGGGATAGCGTACCAATTCACGGTCCTACCCTTCGGTTTATCCCTGGCCCCTCGTACGTTTACGAAATGCATGGATGCCGCTCTCTCTCGGAATGCGCATCCTGAACTATCTCGACGATTGGCTAGTCTTAGCCCAATCAGAGAGCGCGCTGCTCACCGACAAGCTCAGACTTCTCGCTCATCTTCAGAGCTTAGGGCTGACTGTGAATATGCAAAAGAGCCAGAACATCTCCTTTTTAGGAGTGGAGCTGAATTCAATCAATATGCGAGCGTGTCTGTCGGAGGAGCGCTCACAAAAACTGATCAGCTCTCTTGCTGTCTTCAAGTTAGGGCACTCTCCCCCACTAAAATGCTTTCAGAGGACACTCGGCCAGATGGCTGCCGCCTCGACAGTGTGCAAACTAGGGCTCCTACATATGCGACCGCTTCAGCTCTGGCTAAAGGGCCTGGTGCCACAGAGCGCATGGCTCACGGGCACCATGCACATCAAAATGACACGCGACTGCTGGGATGCGCTGACCCCTTGGCGCGATATGACTCTGTATCGCTGGGGTGTTCTTATTGGCCAAGTGATCAGGAGAAAGACCTTCTTCTGTGGGTCTTCGACACCTCCTCTCCATCCGGGCAGTACAAGTCCCCGGACGCCTGAATTACGGCGCGGATTTACTGTCGAGGGGTGGGGTAATCCACGGGGAATGGAGATTACACCCTTTGACAGTCAGTATGATTTGGAGTGCATTTGGCAGGCGAAGGTGGATCTCTTCGCATCAGTGGAGCTGTTTTATTCACTGACACACTCCCCTGGGAGTGGATGCACTAACTCCCAGCTGGCCGAAAATACGCAAGTATGCTTTTCCTCCAGTGAAACTTCTGCCTCGCGTGCTTTGCAAAATCAGAGAGGAAAGGGAATCTGTTCTGTCAGTGGCACCGAAATGGCCCAATCAGCCGTGGTTTCCAGAACTGGTGGAGATGCTGGTAGCCCCAGTCTGGCCTTCCTTCAAGAGCAAAAAAATAAATAAAGCCCGTTCGAGCCCATACAATCAGCGAGCTTGCGTTCGCTCTCTCTCAAAACAGCGCTCCTGCTCGCGCTGGCCTCTGTTAAGTGAGTTGGGGACCTGCAGGCGCTGTCAGTTGACGACTCGTGTATTGAGTTCGGGCCAGGTGATTGCAGACTCAACTTAAAGCCTAGGAAGGGTTATGTACCTAAAGTGCTTTCGACTCCATTTAAAGCGCAGGTCATAACACTATCTGTTTTCCGTCCCGAAACACTGGCCGGGCCGGAGCCTCCTAATACACTTTTGCTGTGCCCTGTACGTATGGTGTGCATTTATACCGAGAGCTGTAGACAGTTCAGGCTCTTGGACCAGCTAGTTGTATGCTTTGGAGGGCGCACAAAAGACCTGCCTGTGTCCAAGCAAAGGCTGTCACACTGGATCGTCGACGCAATTGCTTTGGCTTATGGCTCTAAGGGCGTGAAATGTCCTATAGGGTTTTGGGCCCACTCAACCCGTGGACTCGCGTCCTCGTGGGCCTGGGCAAATGGCATATCTATTCAGGACATTTGCATGGCGGCAGGCTGGTCGTCACCCAGTCTGTTTCGCTGCTCGAAACTTCTCCATGACAGTCGTGACTGAATCCCCGAACAGACCGTCACTAGAAATGGGGGCATCCAAAAGAAAAGTCCTGTCCTTTTCCTTAATGTCAGTGAGAGTGAGCTAAAGGTGGCGCTCAACTGACACTAAACCTGCCATGGACCTGCCCACTGCCCGAGCCGTGTGCTTGAAAGCCCTAAGTGCCAAGTCAGTAGCTCGCCTGAGCTCTTTAACAGTCTCTGGGGTCAGGCCCGCTCCCTCGTCCAGCTCCTTAAGCACATCTGCTTGACAAGCCTGGAGTACACCCATAGAATGGAGTGTAGACGTGGCCTGTCCAGCGGCCGTGTAAGATTTTCAGACTAAAGCAGACTTAATCCTGCACAGCTTGGACGGCAACAGGGGGCATGACTTCCAAGACGGAGCAGAGTTCGGCGCTAGATGTGCCGCGAGAGTCTCTTCTACGGCCGGCATCGCCGCATAGCCGTGTTCCGCCATTTTAGAAACCGTGGCGAAATCAGCTCCAGCGGGATTAGTAATACGCACCGAAAAAGGTTGTTTCCAAGACCTCGAAACCTCGTGGTGGAGGTCTTGGAAGAAAGAGAGAGGCCTATCGGGCTGAGACGGAGTGCGGCTAGACAAAAATCGGTCGTCCGGTTTCGACTGGGCCTGATTTTTGCCGGCTCGCTATCCCACTCTAACCCCAGCCTATCCACAGCGCGCGTTACAACATCTAACAGTTCGCTGTAAGACGGGGAGGTGCGTTTCTCCTGTCCATCCGAATCGGAGGCCGTTGTGGACAGCATGTCTTCGTCATACGGTATACAACTGAAAGACATCGCATCACGAGTAGGCCGCAAATCATCGCTGACAAAGACAACAGGATCCCCGTAGCGCTCTTTGAGCGCTTGCACATGGCCCGGAGAGAGCAAGAGAAAAGGAGAAAATTCCATTGACTCACCCTCTAAACGCCTCGGCTCGCATGCATCACCCCAAGCGACCATCTCGTACGGCACCTCGGCAACCACAGAAACAAGATAGCGGGGGTTAGACGCGAGGCCTACTTTATTCGAGAAGGCCTCGAGCGCAATACTTTTAGCCGCAGGCTATCACAGTGTCGACAATCAGAAAGGCCGCTAAGCGCCGCTTGAGCGTGTTGTAGGCCCAAACATTGCATGCACCTGTCATGAGAGTCTCCTCCTGCGATAAACCTGTCACACGGCTCGATGCATCTCCTGTAGCTCATCGTGTCCGCTGAAGAGGAGTAAACAGCTCTTTCGAAGGAATTAGCTAAGAACACGATAGGAATGAAATCTGATGAAATAAGTGCGCCAGCACGCTATATAGCTCCACCTACATCGTTTTGGGCGGGGGCGTTGGGGGCGGTGGGTTGATAAGGGCTATTTGGCAATGAATTGGCGTGATGGATAAGGGTTTTAAGACATTCGTCACACAGAAGAGTTCCCCAAAGCGATGACGTAATCGCAGCATCGAGTGGCCTATGAGAGGGAACGAGGTTCCCCCACGCTGAACTTTCCCGCCCACACAGCTATGACGCGACACCGATCAAGTCTATACGACATTCGGTAAGGGAAATGCAAAAATTATCATGATATTATCTGTCATAAATGTAATCAACGCTGTCAAAAACAGTAGCATTTAACACAATCAGCCTACACACAGATCTGTAGAACAAGTAGGCTACAGAATGAAATGAAATACGCAAAGCCATGAAGAAGTCTATGCTATGCTATTCAGTATAGTTACATTTTCACAAATCATGCTATAAACTTTCATACTGTAAGAGCACTAGACAAAGTTATTGTAATTATGAATTGTTGCAATAAACAACTGATAAAATGATCCAACCCATAAATATACTAAAGTATTAACAAATTTTGATGCAATAAACAGGGTATGATTTGAAAATAATCATCCCTCCAGAACATAGAAAACATCTTTCACAAACATCTACATGTCTGTCCCTTTAACGTGTTATATGAGTTGATTTGTAGGGGTTATTTATAAACACAATTTTTAAAACCAACCCCGAAAGATTAATCGCACGCCACCCCCCCACCCCCACCTGCCCAAAGACCTCATTAATATTTCAAGCTGGGTACGCCCGGGCGGCGGAAGGGAGCTTAATCAGAGATAATAATTTTGCACCAGTCTTCTGCTGTTCAATCCTTGTACTTCCTGCAGATTTTCAGTCTGTCCTTGACGTTTTTCTTGAGAGAAGTGGTTTCTTTGCTGCCCTTCTTGACACCAGGCTGTTGTCCAAAATCTTGGCCTCACTGTGCGTGCAGATGCTCTCACACCAACCTGCTGCCATTCTTGAGCAAGCTCTGCACTGATGGTGCCCCGATCCCTCGGCTGAATCAACTTTAGGAGAGGGTCCTGGCGCTTGCTGGACACACTGGGACGTCCTGAAGACTTCTTCACTGCAGTCAAACTTCTCTCCTTGAAGTTCTTGATTATCAGGTAAATGGTTCTTTCAGGTGCAATATCTTTGTAGCAATTTCTGCATGTGAGGCCATTTTGATGCAAAGCGCTGATGGCTGCACGTGTTTCTTTGGAGATAACCATCACTAACAAGAACACAATGATTGAAAGTGCTTCTTCACTCCTTTTATAGCAATCAGTCTGCTCTTACAATCTAATTAGTATGATAGTGATTTTACCTGACTAGCACTCATTCACACTTTCACATGTGCTGCTGATATGATTAATTAATTAATGTTAGCAGGTCATTTTGTGTCAGGATCAAAAAAAACAGTGACATTTTTTTTTTTGTGTGAAATGTTCATTTTTTTGCCAATGAAGCGTTTAGCAATTATTTAAAATGCATCTGACTACTCTACACAATAATCTAGAAACAACTGTGAATGAACACCACAACAGCTTAAAAGCAACTTACAATAGCATCATAAAGGAAGGTGTATACTATTTTATTATATTTGCATTCTGTTGAAACAGTATCGGATAAATATGCAAATAATATAAACAGTGTAGACTACTAAACCTCTTCACATTATGGTCTTCAGACACTTGTTGAAAAGAGGTGTTAGTCAATCTTAAAGGATGTTTTGAAAAAACTACTTGAGATAATTGAGTCATAAAATTAAAGGCCACTTAAGTTTACGTCAAGAGAGTACACTTTTTCGACACTGTAACACATTTAAGTACACTTTTAAAAGTGTGCTTTGTAATATTGTCAATTGAAAGGTATGAATTTAAAGTACATTTGGTAACACTTTACAATAAGGTTCCATTTGTTAACATTAGTTAACTACGTTAGTTAACATAAACTAACATGGCTCATTGCTAGTTAATATTATTTAATGCATTAAATAGAGTTATCAAACGGAACCTTATTGTAATGTGTTACCACAAATATCATATTTTATAATGATTGTTAAATAATATTTTGTCATGCTTTAAAGAAATACACTTATTTTGATTTGGTGACTAACATACTAAAGCACATGTAAAGTACTTGATTATGATTTTAACTGTAGTGTTTTTTATATTATATTTAAAATTAAATAATGCAAAGATAAAAATTGGAATAGAATAGAAATTACATTATATATTACTCTACCGGTTGTTAGTATACTTCGGCACTACACTTTAACTATATTTCAAAGACAATAGATGTTAATTATGAAATTGCATAAAGATGTGATTTTTTTAAGTATACTCTTTCTAAAAGTATGCTAAAATGTACTACTTTTACATAAGGGTATAAAATCATCATATTGCATGCTACTGACCTACATTTGGATAAACAGAAGTTGTGAGTGGTATGTATGGAATTACATACCAATTTATATAATTTCCACTGTCAAACTGTTATTGTTCCTGTTAAAGATGTTAGAGTCATATATGTTCTTATTTCAGTGGAAATTAAAAACCCTCCATGACAAAATGGTACAACAGGTAGAAAGCGTGGCATTTAGCTGGTAATACGTGACATTGTTCATCATATCAGATATGTAAATGCCCTTTTAAACAATAAAAGTGAAGTGAAAATGTGAAAAAAAAAAAGTTGGGGAACAACGTGAAAGGCCCGGTCAGAGGCTAAGAGGGGGGCCCCTCACACAAGCAGGTCGACCCCCCCCCCCCCGCCCACCCCAGTGCAAACCAACAATTAAAGAGAAAAAGGGTCAGGTTACACCATTTCCAAAATTCATGTAGGAAACAACTGATCTTGCCTTGGTATCACAGCTAATTAAAATGTATAGGTCATGCATTTCTCTTTCCTGTTCAGACCTCTGCTTCTTTCCTGTGAATGAAGCAGACGTCTGGCTGGTGTATATTTGAAAGAACAGACGTGCGTCTCAAGCATAAGATAAAACCACTCTTTTTGTTTCCATGCAGTCATCACGCGTTCTGTGGTTAGTGAGTGTGAGAGACGTATTCCCTGACTTCATATGACTTCTGCATGATGTCCATATCTTACAGAGGAACTATTTAAAACAAAGTGCGGGAAAAAAGCGTTTCTTCAAGGGTTTTATGAGTCTATTGTTGTGGTTTTGGATTACAATTAAACATATTTGATCACTTAGGACATTAAGGGATTTAACATCTAATGCTGAATGTAATAAAAAATTGATATTCATTTAGACATCATTATTCAAGTAAAATAATGTAACAATATACTGTACAGGACCACCCAAGGCCAGGGTTGCCCTTTCTTCACTCAAAAAACGATAGTTCAGTTTAATTAATTAAATTGAGTAACATGATTTTTGAACATTTTGTGCCAACTTGTACTTAATAGTTAAAATTAAAGTTTAATTAATTAATTTGTGTTAAACCTACACAAATCATTTTTGTAGACAACTAAGTGGGCAGTAGATCTGTGGTTCTCATCATGCTTTGCAAGGGGCTGCATTAGGAGAGTACATTTAGGGATAAAGTCTTATTCAGCAAAGGGAAAGAAATGTTAGTGTTTAATGTTCAGTTATGTTGGACATTTAGAGGAGGTTCTGCAGTGTTTTTGAATTTTGTGGTTACCATGCAGAAAAGTGTCGCCAGTGCTGTGGGCACTCAATGAATGCTAGCTATTCTAGTGTCAGTGATACTAGTCTTCTCTCGTTTGTTCATGATATGTATTGTGCATAATGATGTACACAACTGCTGGTTTAAAAATAAGAAAATTCATTAAACTTCAGTAAATTAATATAAAAAAAATTTAATTAATATTAAAAAAATCCCACTTAAGTCGTTTTATAAAATATATAATAATAAGTTGAACCTACTACATTAAATTAATTTGGCCTAAACCAATTAAATTGTGTGGACCCAACTAAACAAACATATTTATTTGTTTGTTTGTTTATAATAAACTAAGTTAAATTGTGTGTAAAATCGTTCTTGAAGTAAGAGTAATGAATACTTTGTTGAGAGTTTGAACCTGTGACGCACGCAAAAAACAGGAAACTCGTACAGTATAAAAGGTCTCAGAGTGAAACCACCAGAATGTCCTCAACCTGTTAACATGTATGCCCTGACTGGACGTCAAAGCCTGGCACTTTTTTTTGCGATTATCCTTCTCTGTTGGGCAGACTGTAAGTTTAATAGCTTGTTTCTCGCACTGAAATTCTATGATGGCACCATGTTAATATTTTTTATATTATCTGTTAAATTAACAGTTATTTAGCTTCAATTCCAGCTTTTTACTTGACCATTGGCAGCCTGCATATAAGCAATGAGCGTGCAGTATTTCCATGTAAAGTTTCATTTGTGCTATCTTGAAGGCAGCCCCTCTCTGCAGGATGATTTGGCTCCCCTTGAAGTAAAGTTCCATTCTTTGGACTTCAGAAATGTCTTACACTGGAAACATCCACAAAAAGCCCTCAAGAACCTGACATATTTTGTTCAGTATAAAATGTAAGCGTGCACAACTTTCTTGTCGAAGAACATAATTTATGTTCATAAATTAACTTACCAATATCGGCAAAACACCCGAACTGAATCCGCAACGTTTCACATTGGTGACTTCTCTTGATTTCAGATATGGAGACAAAGAGTGGACTAATTCTGAGCACTGTCAAGGCATCCGGTTGCTGGAGTGTGACTTGAGCCAGGCGACGTCAGATCCCAGAGAATGGTACTATGCCAGGGTCCATTCCTTCTCCTCTGAGGGCTTCTCATCATGGGTCCTTAGCCACAGGTTTTACCCTCAGTGGGAAAGTGAGTATACTGCATCATTTTAATTATAACTGTCCTTCAGAAAAGCTTATAATTCAACACATTTGTCTACATTTGAAATGATCTTCCATCCACATATGGTTGATTTTTCAATAGATATGCCAATCAAAGAGGAAGAAAGATTACACAGTGTGACTGTGACGGCATAACAGCACAATTTGATTTATTTTTTTCTTCCTGTGGAACTTCTCACCAAATAACTTCCTCCAAATTACAGCCAGTTTCAGCCCACCGCAGATAAAGGTGACCATGACAGGACGGACCATTTCAGTTCAGATCAGACCTCCGAGGACACCTCTGCGAGGACAGAAAGGCTCTAGGATACGAGTGACAAAACTGCAGAAACTGACATTTAGAATATACCTAATGCACAATGATGTAGAAGAGGTAAGAAAACCCTTACTTATAAATGTACAAATTCAATGTGTATATAGTAAACGTATGTGAAATTTTAGATTTAAACAATATCACGTGCATAAGAGCAATTTGCACTTCATTTGGCAGTTGTTTTTCCAAAATGTTTTAAAATAACTGTCTGGCAGCCCATGCCCTAAAATTACGATAATTCTGAGAAATGACTCCAAACTTCTCAAATTCAGTATGCTAAAACTTCACCAATCCCATCTTTCCCAAATAGGAAGTTTATGAAACAGACAGTTGCTCCAAGGAGCTTGTGATTGAGGGGCTACGTCCAAAAACCACCTACTGCCTTCAGGCTATGTCCGTTACTCCTCGCTCAGGCCGCAAAAGCTTACGGAGTTCCAGCACCTGCATCAGCACTCATTGAGGGCTTAGTGTCTCCCACAGGTAAGCCTTACGTAACACGTGATACGGTTTCTTTAGTAAGGGAAACACCGGAGATAAATGATGGTGTCCGTGACAAGTTCCCTCCCGGGCATTGATGGTTGGTAGACAAAAAGACTGCAAAGTGAGCACAGACATGCTACTTGTTATTCGAGACAAAGATTGCACTCTTGAGACACCCTCAGATCAAGTTCCAACCACCTTAGGAAAAAATAGACTGATTGTCTACTTTGCCAAGAGTTTCAGTTCTGAGAATTTGGAGTGTTCTCTTCTTCCACATACAAGATGCACGTGTATTTTTAGAGTATTCATATTATTTCTGGTTTCGATTATAACATTTCTGTTTTATCTGCCTGCAGGGTGAGGCTGCTTCTGGACCTTTGTTCAACATGAAAATTACACACATACACACTACAGGTGGAATGTCTGCAGTTTTTCACCAAGGTCATGTTTACTATAAAGCTGACAATAAGCCTGGCTTTGCTTTAGGTTACATTAAAGCTGAAGTGTGTAATTTCTGCACCACTAGCACCATCAGCAAAAATAATGACTGTTTACATACAGGTTTCCTGAACACTCTTATCTTTCATTGGGTGGACAAAGAGATACCACTGGTTTGAGCCAACAGCAGCGGAAAGTGTTTTTTTCTCTCTCAGGAAAATCAACTACTGGCTTACTTGAAGATATTTAGTATTAAGTTAGGTTTTTTAAATTAAAATACATGCACGCTTCAGCTTTAAGGCTAACGAATGATGAAAATAAAAACATGAACTAATAGTCACGTTTAAGGCTGAGAACTGAACACCAAACAGAAGTAGTTAAATATTAGGATACACAGTGTTGAAACGCAACAAATAAATGGTTGCAGCATATGACTGAAAGTAAAACGAAATAAATTATAAAAGCAATGCTTAAATGTTGTATAAAGTATTTATTGGTCACTTGTGTACATTAAAATAGTAGGATTTGATATAAATGAGATGATTCTGGGCTCAGCCCTTTTTTCTTTGAGCCCTCCTGGAGCAAATAACCAGTCCACATCTGAACAGAACAGCTTTTAACATACATTTAAGCTGGTCACATGGGTAAAACATTGGATAAAAACAGAGCTCGATAGAGCATACACTGTGCAGACACTAAAAAGCAAACCAGTAAAACTATTAGCTGTGCATGTGTACCATGTAACAATCTTTCAAAATCATTTCACAATCCAAGACTTCAACTTTGGTGAAAACATAAACCATCCGTTGCTTTCTCTAAAGGTTTTCTGTCATTCACGCATCTGTGTCCTTCACGTTTGGGAATCAGTCCAAATAAAACCGCTTTAAAAGTTTGATCTCTGCAGTTCTCCCATAATAAGAGAAATGATTGTGCTTAGACAATAACACCAGATGAATTCATCAAAAACAGGCATCATATTATTATTACTTCCATCTAGTAATGATCATTACAAGACATAAAAAGGAGGCACCACAATGTCTCTCCAAGTCCTTTCTTCTTATGAATCCTAATGTGCAGCTGCATATCTAAACTAACAGTATACTCTGTTAGTGTCTTAAAACAATAACAGCATAAATGTAATGAACAATCATCATTACATGACTCAAAAATTCCAGTGCTACAAAACATATTTTGTTCTTCCTTCAAAACATCACCACATAACGGCTGTTTTCTGAACAGGAGGCAGTGGGAAAACCTGTGATTATTTCTGAGCAGACAATACATTTATCCTGAATGATATAATTACAGTAAATAATTCTAGCCCCTACAAGCTTATAACAAGCTTTTAATACTGAGTTGTTTCTCAAACATCTTTTCCAGCAAACTAAGAGTACAGTACTCTTCCATTTGACACCCTACAAGCACAAAATCTTTCAATTTGTTCAATTAAGCATGTTCTGAATCTCAATCTCCACATCTTGAAGATACAAAACAATATTTTAAGTGACACACAGAAAGAAGATGGAAACGCAAGATACTGAAGTCCACAGTAGACAATGAACAAGCGAATAATTCAGTCTTTTACACAGGGTAATGATTAAGAAAACAGTTTGAATATATAGAATGACAGCTAAAAAAAGTTTAAATCACTTACACACAGTTCAAGCTGAAGTATATTTTAAGGAAAGATACACCAAATCTTGATTTCACATCATATAATCGATTATTATTTTAAACTTTGTGAACTTACAGCAGCGTAAAACTAAAAAACGAGCTACTCAGACGGTAACAGTTTTAAGTAGCATCCTGGTGCTTAAATCTATTAGTTAAATTCATTTTTCAGAGTTTGTATAGACTGGAATGATTTGTGAAATAATAGCAATATTGATAGACACTAACAATATAGCGAACTCATTTATCACTATTTGGCAGCATAATGAACCATCTAATATACAGTGGGGGAAAAAAAAGTATTTAGTCAGCCACCAATTGTGCAAGTTCTCCCACTTAAAAAGATGAGAGAGGCCTGTAATTTTCATCATAGGTAGACCTCAACTATGAGAGACAAAATGAGGAAAAAAAAACCAGAAAATCACATTGAATTTATTTGCAAATTCTGGTGGAAAATAAGTATTTGGTCAATAACAACATTTAATCTCAATACTTTGTTATATAACCTTTATTGGCAATGACAGAGGTCAAACATTTCTGTAAGTCTTCACAAGGTTTTCACACACACTGTTGCTGGTATTTTGGCCCATTCCTCCACGCAGATCTCCTCTAGAGCAGTAATGTTTTGGGGCTGTCGCTGGGCAACACGGATTTTCAACTCCCTCCAAAGATTTTCTATGGGGTTGAGATCTAGAGACTGGCCAGGCCACTCCAGGGGGGGTAAAAAACCTTGAAATGCTTCTTACGAAGCCACTCCTTCGTTTGTGTGTTTGGGATCATTGTCAGGCTGAAAGACCCAGCCACGTTTCATCTTTCAATGCCCTTGCTGATGGAAGGAGGTTTTCACTCAAAATATCAAGATACATGGCCCCATTCATTCTTTCGTTAACACGGATCAGTCGTCCTGGTCCCTTGCAGAAAAACAGCCCCAAAGCATGATGTTTCACCCCCATGCTTCACAGTAGGTATGGTGTTAACTCAGCATTCTTTCTCCTCCAAACCCGACAAGTTGAGTTTTTACCAAAAAGTTTTTTTTGGTTTCATCTGACCATATGACATTTTCCCAATCCTCTTCTGGATCATCCAATGCTCTCTAGCAAACTTCAGACGGGCATGGACATGTACTGGCTTAAACAGGGGGACACGTCTGGCACTGCATGATTTGAGTCCCTGGCAGCGCAGTGTGATACTGATGGTAGCCTTTGTTACTCTGGTCCCAGCTCTCTGCAGGTCATTCAATAGGTCCCCCGTGTGGTTTTGGGATTTTTGCTCACAGTTTTTGTGATCATTTTGACCCCACGGGGTGTGATCTTGCGTGGAGCCCCAGATCGAGTTAGATTATCAGTGGTCTTGTATGTCTTACATTTTCTAATAATTGCTCCCACAGTAGATTTCTTCACACCAAGCTGCTTACCAATTGCAGATTCAGTCTTCCCAGCCTGGTGCAGGTCTACAATTTTGTTTTTTGGTGTCCTTTGACAGCTCTTTGGTCTTTGCCATGGTGGAGTTTGGAGTGTGACTTTTTGAGGTTGTGGACAGGTGTCTTTTATAATGATAACAAGTTCAAACAGATGCCATAAATACAGGTAACCAGTGGAGGACAGAAGAGCCTCTTAAAGAAGAAGTTACAGGTCTGTGAGAGCCAGAAAATCTTGCTTGTTTGTAGGTGACCAAAAAATTTTACCGAGGAATTTACCAATTAAAAATCCTACAATGTGATTTTCTAATTTTTTTGTCTAATTTTGTCTCGCACTAGTTGGGTAACCTATGGATGAAATTACAGCCATCTTATCTTTTTAGTGGGAGAACGGTCACAATTGGGGCCTGACTAATACGTTTTTGCCACACTGTACTATATATAATATATATAGCTGTCTCATTTGGGTTACAACCTAAACGCTATAGGAATGTGTACACTCTAAAAAACATAATTAGATAAAATGCATCTGACTTAAAGCTATAAAAGGAGAGAGTCCATGAGGTGTCTATCCAATATAACTTTAGTAAAAAAAAATTATGTTCCAAAAAATGATCAGAAAGAAATTATGCTGACCACCAGGAATCAATTTCAAACAGGTCATAAAAGACAAAACCCTGAAAATGTAATGTATTAGTACAGGAAAAATAATGAGCTATGTAGGGAACTTGAAAACGCTGTTTGAGTTAGCAAACACGAGGTCTGTTAGCTACATAAGCTATGCCACTTCATCTGTACAACTATTATTATTTATATAAACACTGTGGGCCCTGTTTATGCCTTTCATATGACATTACGTGATATGAAATCAAATGACAAGAATGCCTGAACACTTTAAAAATCAGTAGTTTCTAACAGAATCGGAGATCTTGCTCATCAGTGTAAAAGGTTTACAAATCAAGTCACTTCGTAAAAACTACAAACCAGCAATTCTAACTGTAAATTCAGTGGAACGCTGATCATTCACTTCATATGTCACTTCATATTAAATTACATATCAAAGTAAACAGCATATAAATAAAAGTACCACAGAATATCTCCAGCAGCAATGGCTCAAATATTGATCAAAGGCCATGATGTTAATCTTGGGGGGAAAAAACACCAACTAAATGTCATGTTAAACAGACAGATTCAAGACAAAAGTAAGACTGTTCCAGATGCAACTTATTTCAGGATAAAACCTTCTTCTCCAGTTCGAAGACAGATGGTCGACTTGGTGTGCTCTGTATTCGACAGAGGGGAACTGTGCAATCTCGTTTTTGACCCTCTGTGTCCATATCCAGCAAAGAGCAGCCCATTTTGACCTCTGAGGGGAGGACCATGTCCAAGTTTTGGGCACTCTTCTCCCCAGAGTAGTGCCCAAGAGAATAGCTCTTATTGCGGCTCTTTAGAAGAGCCCAGGAGTGAGGTTTGCTTCTTAGCGAAAGCGGTCTGGGTCTAGATACTGATTCCCCGGAGGCTTGCTTCTCTTGAGCAGGCTCTATGTCAGCCTTCTTTTTCAGGGAAGTGGTAGAGGAATCAGGTGGACTGGCCTGGAAGTTACTGTTGCCATTAACTAAAGCAAAGAAAATAACATCATTAATAAACAATATTTGAAAACAAAACTTCACTGTTATGGGTTAATGCAGAAATGAGCAGAGCAAAAAAAAAATCCCTTAAATCAACAGCGTAAATTAAATGCACTAAAGATGCACAACATATTGCTACCATAATGCTTATCAGCTGTTATTAGAATTTTTTTTAAATTATCTTTATCATGCGGTATTCAGAGTTTAATTTCACATACTCATTTCCAATTAATTTTACATTTAGAAAATTTAGATAATATATTTTTTAGATAAAATATTATAATTTAAACAATACTATCAAATCAAATGGAAACAATCGGCATTGGACAATATTCAGTGTCTAATGTTACATAATCATTTTCATCTATTTTTTTTTAATTTAGATTACCTTTGCTGTCATAATAAAACACTAATGATTTAAAAAATAGAGCTGCACTGATTGCAATTTTGGCTGATTCCGATTTTTCTTTCTAAGAACTATAATTGACAGCTTATACAAACAAAAATCTATACTTTTTTTCAATGCAAAAATTATTTACATAATAAATTAAATTATTAAACATTACATTTACCCCAATCTGGACTAAGTTACAGATGTTCTCTCACTTAAACAACTCAAAATAAATTGCTCTGTGACTGGAAAGAGGTAGAAATAAAAATTTACTGAAAATGAGTTAATGTATATAACAAAACAAATGTCATTTCCCACTGTTTATAAATGCTAATTTTTTCCCCCTAACCTTATTAAATGTCATCTTTCACATCAAATTCTTAAATTGTTTCAATTAATTCAATTAGAATAATAAGAAACTGTAGTCTCGCTACATTCAAAATTAACTCAGTATTCAAAAAATCAATCTTTCCACTGGGAAAACAAAGTGGCATTAGATGCGTTTACACAGAACTGTTTGATAAGCTGAGGTGCATATAAAGGCATTTACACTGCAAAATGCAAATGAATAAATACTTTTATAAAGATTGGTTTTAAATAACGTTTGTTGGGAAAAATGGCAATGATACTTTTCAATATGAAACTAAAGCACCAGTAGGTGGCGGCAAATGACTGAGTGAGTCATTTAGTCATTCATTCAACTGATTCATTCAAATGGCCGATTCATTCGGAAACCAGGCAAGTGACTGTCTTTATGAATGGGTCATTGAATCATTGACGCACTGATTCGTTCAAAAAATGTGGATTCATTCAGTACACCACCGTGTGCTGCGGCTTTGATTGGGACTATTTTCATTTGTGAAATTGAGCAAAAACAGTCAATAATTGTATCTAAAATGTAAGTGCCTTTATTTTAACTTCTTGTTTATTGAACTTCTATTGTATAAAAGTAGCAATCAAGTTGATATTCTGGGAAACATCTTGTTCGTGTAATGTTGTTAACCTATATTACATATTATAAATATAATTTTTCTACCGCAGTGGGCATCTGTAACTTTCTGTGAATTACTTTGCGTGTGCTGTTGCGCTCATTTGTTTTCTGAAACAAATTTCTGAATGAGTCTCTCTCATTCAGGCTGCACGAGCCTCATCTGTCACAACATAAATACATTATCAGTCGTCGTTTACACTGAATGGAATAAAATCACAATCATTCTTGCGCAAAAATTTTTGGTGGCCAAGTTTCAGTGCTTCCCTGGTAATTTTTGTTATTGACGTTTTAATCAGGCTTATGGTCCAGTCGAGCAAGTGAAGTTCTCTCTCACTGGGATTGTAAAAAATCTACTTGTCCCAGACAAGCGTTAATCGAGCCCTGTGGTTCTCCCACCGTTTACTTTGGCCCTACACATATTACAAATTGAGAAATTTGTGTCTTCTTCACTCACAGTGAAGAACTTCCACACCGACGACATGTTTACATGCGGATGTGAGCGTGGGTGTGATGTCAGAACGGACCGGCTCAGAATTGGCAGACTGACCGGCCGGTCACCGGTCCAGGCCGATCACGCAGAAAATCGGCTAATTCCGGTCCCTGGCCGGTCGATCGGTTCATCTCTATTAAAAACCATTCAAAGTCATCTAAAATACAAATTTTTCATAGTGTAAATTATGATGTTGTGATGTCTATATTCACTTGTTTCATTTAAAATGATCAGTTATATATTTTATACATTATAGTAGACAAAATAGTATAGAATTTTAAAAGATTACTCACTGGTCTGACACACAGCAGGGCTGGACTTCTTTCTCCTAAGCTGAGAGTTGGACCCAGAAGTATGATCTCGTACAGGGGCAGAGGGAAGAACATCACTAGTGCCTGTATGCTGATGTGTCTGGGAATTGCTAGCTGGAGTCTCGTTCAGTGGGTTATACCCAGACCCCTCAAAATCTGACTGCAGGAGGCACTTGGTGGAGTTGCACTCAGAAATCGATGACATGGCGAGTAGGCTTATGGGTCCTGCGGTAACCTCATCCTTGCGTGAGCGGCCACCAGGGGGGCTGGTGCTGCGGCGGAAGCGAGTGGCACGCTGAAACAGGCCCTCTCGTTTTTTCTTCTCCTCACGTGGCTCTGGTTCCTCATTAGCAGCACCCTTACACACCTCCCGCAGGTCGAAGCCGAATGCGACAGATGCCAGGATGGAGGCACAGCCATAGAGAACAGCATCTGTGCGCCGGCGTGTGGTGGTGCGCTTCAGGCTGTTGGTGGGTGTGTGCTGCGGTGTGGTGCTGGTGGAACTCGTGGATGTTGTTGGGTCTTCCTGGCTCTCACCTCCACCAGCCGGCCCCTGGCTCTCCTCTCCCTGTTCATCTTTCCACAGAGGTAGATCAATATAAACCTGGTTGGGGAACTTCAGTTGCTTTAGTTTGTTGTCAGATCCATCAGCAGAACATACTTCATCTTTATTGGTTCCTGGGAAAACAACATAAAACAAGTTAACAAAATTTGGGTTCTGTAAGATTTTTTGGGAAATTTTATTAGAATGATTTCTGAAGGATCATGTGACACTGAAAGACTGGAGTAATGATGCTGAAAATTAAGCTTTGCCATTGAAGGAATAAATTACATTTTAAAATATTGTATATTCAAATAACACTTCTTTTAACAGTACTTCACAATATTACTGTTTTAGTATATTTTTGGTAAAAATAAATGCAGCCTCAAGGAGCATAAGAGACTTCACAAAAAAAGTTTTTAAACAGGCTTTAAAAAAAAGAAAGAAAAAGAGTTAAAAGCACGCAAGCAATTTGGAAAGAAGATTAGATAGAATCTAAAAAGTGCAGATTTATTAATTGTGCATATTTAATAGTTAAATCAATATAGTATTAGTACTAAATGAGAAGTAGTAAATGCCAGAAGATAGAAAATGTCTGTGCTCCACCAAAATACAGCAGAACGTTGCACATAAATGGGTGCCATGACACAGTGGCTGTGTCTGAAATCTCCCCCACATCCTTAAACAGGCCACTATTGGGGGACAGCCATTTGTGTCATCCGAAACCATAGGGGACGTTATTGAGTGCATTCAGTCAAACCCATAATGCACCTCAATAACGAGTGTACAACCGATGTACACTTAACGGCTACAGAATACCTAAAATGCACTGTGTGGGTTGTGCCAAGTGAATTCCCGCTTCTCGCCTGAAGATGGCACCTGCAACTGAATCATCCATCCATCCATTTTCCAAACCACTGGGCCAATGTGGGTACAGCGTAATATCATACAGGGTGCATCTCGCTCCCTAGCTCCCGACCTTTTGAACCAGTATATCATGTACACAAATCCAGTCACTGGTAGTACCCTGGCTCACTGCACATTGGGACAGTGATTACTCAATTTCCAGCGACATGACTACATACAATGTCAACAGACATCATTGCTGGAATTAATCAACAACAGGCAGGACCAATTTCTTTTTGATATTGTTTTTATTCTCTTTAAATTCTGTTCTGTTACATGTCCTTACAACATTTCAGTTAAATATTAATTATAAATGGTAACCAGATGTGTTAACTACCTGTCTAGCGATGTGTTTATGCTGAAATACATTTAAAAAAAAAATGGTTTGTCTTTTCAAATCCTCTATTGCGCGCGTCATTTATATTTCCGTGACTGTTCAAGATAAATCTCTTCTACACCTGTAGCCGCCAGTTTTCTAACTTTCAAATGATTATTAAACAGCAAGTACAAATTATGCAAATGCAGCAGCCCTTCCGGTGATTCACTACTCCTTCAACGGACTAGTAGTGGACTAATGTAGGGAATAGTGAATGAGGGTATAGGGGCTATTTCGAACAAAGCAACATTAATGTCATTTCTTTGTAACTCGAATAAAAGATATAACAGACAGCGATGAAAATTGAGTGCATGGAAAAAATAAATGGAAGATGAGCCTTCTTTACATACCCTGCTCCGCAAATAATGCTGCCAATGGAACAGATTTCTGGGCCTTCATAAGACTAGTGGACCAGGGACTGCTTCCATCTGAAAGAGGTCGAACTCTGAAGACAAAATGACAGTGACACCCACAATTTATAACTCATTAGAACACATCTGAATCATGAGATTTACTGAATCATTAAAAAAGGTAGCATACATGGCATGCTTAAATTACACACAATTTTTTGTTAAAATTTTTTTATAAAAATCTTTGTCTTTGTTTCAAAAAAAAAAAAAAAAAAAGAGCACAAAAAAAATAAACACCAGTTCTAACCTTTCAGTACAATTTGCTCCTTCCTTGGTCTGCACAGAGCTTGGTCCCCATGTGCGGCCCCTCTTCTTAAACCCTTTCTTAACATCTTCAAACTCCCCAGGTTTGTAATTGGTGCTTCGACCCCATGTCCTGTTGCTCTCATCCAGGGTCACTGGAGATGAAGATACATAAAATTTGAAACAGAATTGCTAATACTAACAGAAAATGTCTTAACTGACATTCCCAATTTGTCACACCACAGACTGAGATTCAATATATTAGTCCTTCACAGAGGAGTAGCGACAGCTTTTTAGTCAATCATCACTGGTGAACAAGTGTTAGATCATTACAATCATTCTCGAAAATTGTTAATGGAGCTTCAGGAAGGATATTGGGTTGACCTTAAACTATTGAAGTACCAGCTCAAGGTCTACCAAAATATACATGATCCCCAAAGGCAGTCAAAGCAAACTCATTACAAACCATTAAAATTCAAAAGCATCAAGCAAATGTGTTACGACAGTCATTTGTATCCCAAAGTCACCAAAACAAACAGAGATGCTGTGAAGCCAGAGCAGTAGTGATCAGGAATCACACCAACACACAGTTAGATGGGGTGGCTTTGTCTCACAGGACCACAGTGTCCTTGCCTTTCTTCCTAAACCCGCTAGGAGGTTTACACTCGCTTGTGATATCCACATACTGGTGATACACAAACATACTGCCCCTTCGGCTAGTGTCACTTGGGTGGCTCACTGATGGGAAGAAAATAAGTTACAAACATGTAACAAACATAAGATTCAGACTGGCAATGACCTGGATGGATTTTTTCGTCACACCGAGTTGCTCACAAATAAACTGATTAGGGAGACTGTCTTTGGTTTTGTTTTACTGTATTGAAACTGGCAAACATTTAATCAGAGAAGGGATATGGGCCAATCCTGATATTAGTTTACGACAATGATGTTGAATTTCAGTTTCTTTTAGGAAGATAAATGGTCGAACTTCCTGTTAAAATAAAGACTAAAACTTTAAACTTCTATTTGCAAACAGCAATAGGTCTGATGGTTTTTTAACCCAAAATCTCAAAAGTATTGGGAAATATCAATCTAGCAGATGCAGCATGAATGTGTAAAAAGAGTGGGCACTTACACTGAATGGCTCTGAGGCGAGGGATCAGTGTAGGGCTGCTGGGGGGGCTGGAGTTGGTGCTGTTGAGGCTTCTTCTCTTGTCCATAGTCGGAGAGGCCTGAACTGTGATTTTATGCTGAAAATCTGTTGAACACAAATAAGGTTATCCCTTAGTAGTATTTAAATCCCTTTAAATATTTCTACGTCAGCCACAATTTACAATAACATTTAAAGGGGTCATAAGATGCGATTTCAAGTTTTCCTTTCTCATTGGAGTGTTACAAGCTGTTTGTGAATAGATAAGATCCCTAAAGTTGGGACTAAAGTCTCAAACCCAAAGAGATTTCTTTTTAAAAGTTAGACTAGTCCACGCCCTCCTAAAACGCCTCATTTAAACACGCCCCCACATCTACGTCACGATGTGGGAAGATTTGCATAACACCGCCCAAATGTCACGCAAAGAAAGAAGGCTAACTTGATTCGAGCTTTTGTAGTATTGTTGCCGCCGCCGCCATGTCGTTTGGGAGACACTGTGTTTGTTTCGTTGTGAAAGCGAAAATATGGTTTGGCTTCAAAAAGAGGAACAACTAAGAAATCAGGGGTTAAGTGGTAGTTACAACACGTTACAAGAAACAGTTCACTAAATATTAGATGTGGAGCAAGTTACCGGTGGGTTTGCGATGCAACTCGTTAACAAGGCAGGGGGGCGGGACGTGTAAAAGTCATTATAATCAGTAATTACTTCCCCACTGGATGCAACAAATACGTTGGGAGGTAGTTTATATAATTGTATTTTGTTTTCTTTTCTTGTGTAGTTAGTCAGTTCTCCAAATAGTTAGAGGGTGTATGTTTGTTATTTGGGCCTTGCCCACTCTTGAAGTCTTGAATCCTTCCATATTGTACAAATAAAATAACTTGTTTTTGATTCGAGACTTGGGCCTTTGTTAAAGCTATGGGGGTTGAGAATTGAGTCTGCTGCCTCCCCATCCCTTTTATCTATTCTGTTAATGGTTCATCAAACACTAGAATAGATTGGGAAATACACTAGTTTATAATGGGTTTAATGTTTGTCTCGTGCACGTCATCACAATATGGTAAGGGGTGAACATTTCCGGCACACGCTTGAGGTATCGGCCAATCACAACGCACTGGAAGCTGGCCAATCAGAGCACACCTCGCTTTTCAGAACGATGAGCTTTGTAAAAATCGACGCATTTCAGAAAGGCGGGGCATAGAGGAGAAACAATAATGTACAGTGTGTGGAAAATAATGTGTTTTTTGAACCTTAAACCACATAAACACATTTCATTACACCAAATACACAAAATAATGTTCTGTTTTAGCAACGTCATATGACCCCTTTAATTACACAATTTACAATAACATCAACTTACTTCACAACTCTAATACTACAAAAATCTGTCAGTCATGATAAACAATTTACTGAGAAACATTAATGTAATATTTATGCTACACTATAAATTCATACAGCTCTAACCTGAGGGTAAGCTGATGCGGTTGCCATCTTTGAGCTTGAGGCGGCTGCGTTTGAACTTGCCCTTTCGTTTTTTAACATTAGGCTTGTCCTTGTTGAGTTGGAATATGATGATGTTGAGCTCACGCTCAAGCACATTAATTTCCCGCTCGGCCAGCTGCTGTTCCCTCCTCTTCAACAGCTCTTCATGAGACTTCTGCTGAAGGGCTGCTCGCGTCAGCTCCTCCTCACGTGAAAGGAGCTCCTGTTGGTGTGAAGAACATTCGTGATCAAGTCAATTTGGTGAACAATATATAAACAGTTCATCCAAACACGACATAATGGTGGGGAATAATAATAGAATTTCATTTTCGATTGATCAATTCCTTGAAATTATGACCAAACAAACTATGGCCAAGTTTTCTGATATACTGAATCACTGCCTAGGGAAGCAAAATTGAACAGTTCTCATGTTTATGACTCTACTGTGTCAACGAGCAAAAAAAAAAAAAAAATACATCAATGGTATGAATGGCAGTTTCACTTCCTTTGGCCTTGGAGGACAGAGCTCAGATTCCTCTCTGCCTTGAACAGCTCATTTCAGATCAGTCTTCTTTTCTTGGGTTTACCCTTGAGCACCACAAACATGACTATAAAGTGAGACCTGTGAGTGAGTTATTCACACAACAGCAGCAGTATTTATGAGCTAGTAAATAAATACTTAAGAACTGCTTGTTCTCTCGTTCTCTACGTTTCACTTTTGCTCTGGCTTACACTTTAAACTTGAATACGGCAATGGAAATCCTGTCTTTTGGTTAAAAAAATCTTTTGAACAGAATAATCCACATGTATAAAACTTGCAGGCAGAATTGTTAAGCATTAATCAAAACAGTTTTCCGGCCACATGGAGTAAAGCCGTTTGGCCTAATCTCTTATGAATAACTTCTGTAAGAAGCTTTGGGGCAGTCTGCCAAGATACACACTTGAATGATTTAGACAATTCATTAATAAATGAACAATTTCTTTATTTACTAGCGAGGAAAAGTTTTGCTCATCACGAAACAAGAAAAATATTTATGTACGAAGACTTTACTTACAGCAGTGGAAAAATGCACTGATCAAGAATGTACATGGAATAAAATGTCAGTTTCTACATGAAGTTTTAGCTGACTTGCAGGAAAGAGCATTCTTGATCAACCAAAGGCAAATCCTTTTCAACATAGCAAGCTGCTACAACTGGAAGCAGCTTATCATATTAACTTTATCAAACGTTTAAGGCCATGTCATTGGAAATAGATGGGTTTAAGAGGATAAGTTCAACCACAGTTACCCTGTTCAAATCTGAACCAAAAAAATAAATAAAAATAGGTCCACTGTCTCATTAAAAAACAGTCTGTGCAGTGTTTGGCACACAAATCAAAACTATAAAGTCAATGTAAAACAAGCTCAGAAATAGACAAGCCAACAAAATCTTGATCAACTGACCTTTTCTTTAGTGCGTAGCTCATCAAACATTTCTTGAATCTCCACTCTCCAGTCCTCCTGCATTGAGTGGAAGGAGTCCTGCGGCATGGTGGCCATCACAGCCTCCTCTATGGCAGTCAGCTGCTCCAAGATGGAAGCAAAGGACGGGCGGATGTGGGGATCCTGCTCCCAGCATTCTATGAGCACAAAATATGTTAGAATCCTATAGGTTATCATTTCAATGAACTGTCATTGCTGATTGCAGTGGGAATTGTTCACACTCACTCAAGCCCTGTTCACGCCGCCAGCGACACACAGTAACATGATCCCATTCATTTCAATAGAGAACTGCTGATTTAGGCAATGTAGGCATGTCCAGTGGCATGACAGTTTTCTTTACATAATGTTTATTATTAGAGAAAAAAAAATTATAATTTTTCTCAATCAAATGAGAATTCCTTGGCAGTAGGAGCCAGTTTAAATTGCATTTTAACAGATTGTTCATCTGGATGTTTTAATGAACCAGCACTTCTGTATTCTATGTAACAACAGCAGAATGTTACTTCATTAGCAACAAGAACATGAAAACCTAGTCAAATTAGAATATCTTAGTTTTACCATCAATATAAATCATCTGTGATATGCAGACTACCAATAACTTTAGAGCGAACACCCACAAGCAACTTAAAGCAACAAGCAACTTACAGTACAGAGACAAACTAGTGGTGTGAACAGGGCATCAGTGCTCAAAGATCAAAAAATGCCATAGCGTGTTAATAACATATAGTGAACCACTGGATAAACAAAGGAGCACCATCAGTGAACTACCAACAGACCTACCCTCCATGAGCTTGGCAAAAGGCTCGGGACAGGTAGATGGAATGGGAAGGGTTAATTTGTTGACAGCCACTCCATAGGCAACTGCCAAACCGTCGATGCCACGGTAAGGAACCTCTCCAGTCAGTAATTCCCAAAGGAGGACTCCATAGCTGCACAGAGAATAGAATGCATTAAGGAAGTGTCAGTGTGGTATGGGTTGGTATTAATCACACAAATGGGCTAAATGAACAGTGCTTATGTACAATATTAACGAGACTGGCATCTTTGGTGCACTCAGCACTTTTTCCCTGATAAAAGGTTGTTCACGGAGTGCATCTGTGTTCTTATGTGTGGTCTGTTCCTATTATGAAAGTGCGCAAATTGATCCCAAAGCAAACATTTTATAACTGCTAAATATTTCTAAAATTACTTAAATTCTCTTCTTAACCTCATGATAAGGCAAAGAAAGGGAAATACAATGTTCTAGCAATGTCAGGAAAGAAAGAAGAGAGAAGTGAAACCAATCATTTGTTGGCATACTGTAAGCAATGTCTGACCAAAGTGGCGTGAGAACGTTTGAAAAAGGATGAATCTTCAAATTTAGCTTTCACAAACAACTTAAAAGGGCAGCTGGATCACCACTAAAATGCTGTACTAGTTCAAACTGACCTAAAGTTTCTGTTAACCTAAAAACAAAATCAACCAATACATACTCTGTATTAGCCGTGTTCCAAAACCTACACGCCTACATGGGGAGTTCCCTTTTAAAGCAGTATTCAAATGGAAACTTATTCTCTCAAGTGACTGATTTGGAACACTTCCAATACAGTTTGGAGCTGGCAAGCTAAAAACA
Source organism: Sinocyclocheilus anophthalmus (assembly GCA_018155175.1). Classification (NCBI taxonomy): domain Eukaryota; kingdom Metazoa; phylum Chordata; class Actinopteri; order Cypriniformes; family Cyprinidae; genus Sinocyclocheilus; species Sinocyclocheilus anophthalmus. Next base: position 213,321 of record JADLZN010007252.1, read on the forward strand.
CAATTTTCAAATGTATGTAGATTCATCATGGCACACAAACGTTGGGTAAAATACAGTATGTAATTATATAAAAAATTATAAATATATAAAAAATGCTCAAATGATGCATCATAGAAGGATAATTACTCTGCTTGCATTTTTGAAAACCTGGTAGTGCGCCTATGATGCCTGAGTGATTGTCTAACCTCAAGTAACTAATTCACGATAATAACAGGCTTTGTGCTCAACATTGCAATTAAGTTAAAATAACAGCTTACCTCCAGACATCACTCCCTTTGGAAAACAGAGAGGACTTGATTACCTCAGGAGCCATCCAGGAATAAGTGCCAGCTGCACTCATTTTGGTTGTTTTGTGCCACTCACGGGCCAGGCCAAAGTCAGTAATCTTCAGGGTTTTTCGACCAATGTCATCATTCTCAATTTTTTCAAGTAATAAAACTAAAAAAAAAAAAAGACAGGATAAATGTTTTATTTATTTGTACTATATTAGTTATACATTAATTGTAAAAGTCAGCAGTGAAAAAATGAACCAAAATAACAGGCAAAAAAAAAAAGAAGTGATTGGGCTGTTCAGATCAGCGACTTTAAGGTATGATGGGAATGTTTTCTACATGCAAGCCTTAGCCTTTGAGCATTTATGTCAATGAACAACAATACAGGAATGCTAAGAGGATGCTCATATTTCCACTCTTTTATCATGAAGTGGAATCTTCAAGGACACAGGCCTACATGAAGAACTCAGAGCGACATACAAGTCGCTCTACTTTACAATACAGTCTCGTACCAAATGACAAACAACATGGGAATGTAGGCCAGCTTGCTTTGAAGCGAGGAATGTCCTGAGGTCAGGAGTAGTATTATTTTTCACCAGTTCTGTCCTTGACATTTATCCAACTTGAGACCTTTATCAACATCAGTATGTAATAAATAGGAAGGTCATCAGTTGATAACTACATGTCTGATTAATCTGACCTTGACTCCCTTTCCATCATGACCCGAGGGGGTAACTAAGTATTTTTATTTGTGGACACATTTCATTAAACACTTTCTAACATTCCCAGCCTTTACTCAGCGTACAGTGGTGAGGACTGGCCTTGACTACACTACTATTGACCTGTTACAATGTAAGACATTTAGTATAACTGTCTCAAATCCAATGAGCGCTGTAGCTGAATAAAACGCAGCTAGAGAAATTTTAACTGAGGAAACCTGAAGACAATAAACATGCGATTGCACAAAATATATGGTATCCGTGTTCTTCAAGCAATCTTGGGTATTTATTATAAGGATAAAGCATATTTATAATGCAATGCTAATCGACATAGCCTTTATCACTGTATATAATGCTATAATGATTTCTATATAGTGCTATAGTATGATTTCTGCCTTATTCTGTGATACGAAACCACGTCTGATCACAAAAATAAGTTATTTCAAACACTCGACTATGTTATGAAGTTAAAATGGAGAGCATGTCAATAAATTAAAATATCTTTGTTGGACAACAGGTTTGTAAACAGGCTCAAACACATGAAAAACTGTATTGCGTACGTGCTACTGTAGTACATTTATTCATCGCTCGGACTGATTTTTGTCGCACTGTACAGCCCTATCCAAACCTGTTCCAGATTGTAGAAGGAGCTGCTCAATTTCACGTCCGCCTTCCTTCACGTCACTCCACAGTCGCACACAGAAATGTGTCAACAACTAGACTTTATCGTTATTATCGCGGGATGACGAATTCTTATCGTGTGGAGAATCTTTACCGGTATATCACAAAATATAAGATATAGCCCATCCATACCGTTCAGTACAGAAATCACAATGTTTATTAATGCAATAAGCAGAGAAAGCCATCCAATCAGAATTTAGAGCTGAAACTATTAGTTTCAAAATTAGGATTTTAGTTCCTTTACAATTTTATTCATTTTCTTTAAACTCATAAACATGCTGGACACCGCAAATAAAAAGAACCACACAGTGTCTTTTAAAAGATAAAAGACCTGCATGTTAGAAAGTCTTCAGGTAAAATTCACAAAACTTTCATTTTGGGACAAACATGAAAATTGGGATTCCATTTCGAACAGGTTTCACCTGTTTGATGCTTTCAGGTTAATCTCAGCTGTTGGTTTCTGTGCACTTTCAGGTTTGCGTTCCATGAAGTAACAACACAACAGTTTAAAATTTAATGGAATAACTCACACACACACAAACCTATTACACAATCATCAGTATTAATATTTTATGCATTTCAGTAAACCAGTTGGTTGGATATGAATGCTGTCTTATTACTAAAGAAGATCAGCTCTTTTCTGTGATCCTGAAACAAAATAAATGTTCTAGATATATCTATATATCTCTATATCTACGATATAAAATATAATAAAATGTAAAACTTCTAGAATAGTACCAGTTCAAAACAATCCTGCTCTACATGTCTTTTCATTGCTCAGATTTCTATAGTGTCTGTTTTATGGGCCAGAAAATCATCTTTAGATCATGAGACAATAACCACTGCCTGTAGTATGTTCGCCACGGTCCCTTTCTATCCCTCCAACAAGGCCATTGTTCTCTACGCTGACAGTCAGAGAGAGAGAGAGAGAGAGAGAGAGAGAGAGAGAGGAGAGAGAGAGAGAGAGAGAGAGAGAGAGAGAGAAAGAGAGAGAGAGAGAGAGAGAGACGTGTATTTTGGAAAGCACACATGCTTGAGATTCCTTAACGTTTCACTTCACGTGCCTGAAATCGCAAAACTGAGTTTTGAAGTGTGGCACAGTGCCGAGTTTCGCAGGGGCTGCTGGCTACAGTTCTGCAATATTCTTTACCCCCAATCAGGGGAAGCTCCCTGTCTTGGAGAGAAAACAGCAGCCATTGAGGAGATTAAAAATAATGAAAATAAGCCTTTCAGGCCCAGAAGTCTGAGCATTCTCGGGTTGGCAGTCACCTAGCAACCAGTGCTTGACCATTCCATTGTGCAAACTTATGTTAAGCTTTTGCCCCCTCGTTAGCAACATTCCTTTGAGTGAGGTATTAAAAGATTAGGGCACAAAAACATCATTTCACTCACTATATTTGCAATATCTTAAAGATAATCATTGATCAGATAAGCAAGAATGGGCACAAAGCAAATCTGATTTCATGTCTTACTTTTTGAGAGACTACTATTTGACTTGTACACTCTACCTTTAACCTGCTAAACAATGTACTGCAACCTGAATGGGCAAAGAGTCCCCCTTAAGAACACAGCAGAAAGGGTCTGGCTCATGATGGGCAGGTGTCTTGACTGCAGAACTGAGCAAACACACGTTATTTTTTTCAATTAATGTCAGCAAGCTTCCAGTGTTGTTTGTCACAATCCTGTGGACAGATGAACAAACTGAGCTGCGTTAACAGTAGCACTGCCATGCTGAACGGGGGCAGGGTGCCACATTGCGCCTATTGTTGATAGTGGAATGCCGTCTATTTTATTGTTCTGGATATACTCCGCTAATTTAACAGAGAGAATGACAGTAATAATAATGACACATTTGCAGACTGAAATCAACTACACTACCATTCAAAAGGTTTTTTTTTTTTGAAAAATGAATACTTCTATTAAGCAAAGATGCATTACTTTTATCAAACGTGACTATAAAGACATACAATGTAAAAAAAAAATGTTTTAACTTTCTTTTCACCAAATAATCCTTAAAATTCCTTAAAAACTGTTTTCAACATTAATGATATGAAATGTTTCATGAGCACCAAATCTAAATTATTAGAATGATTTCTGAAGGATCATGTGACACTAAAGGCAGAAGTAATGGCTGCTGAAAATCAGCTTGGTCCTCACAGGAATTAATTAAATTTGAAAATATATTAAAACAGAAAACAGCTATTTTGAATAATATTTCACAATATTACTTTTTAATTGTATTTTATCAAATAAATGCAGCATTGATAAGCATAAAATACTTTTTGAATGGCCGTGTATAATAGAAACAGCTCGTTCATAAATTCATGAAATAAAGCTGCTGAATAGATTTACATGATCAGGTCAATGATACCAGCTGATTAAATCTGTACAGCATTCAAGACTATTTGAGTTTACAGATTTTTGTGAGTATTAGTCAGACAAGTTAACTTTTAAGCACACCATCTGAAATGCCTCTTTTAGGTATTGGTTAATGTATTGCATCCCTGAGGCAGAAAAGCATTGGGGTCTTTCCCAACTCCATCTATGACTAAGAAACATGATAGGACAATCTCATTGTCATGCAGCATCTCTTGCAGCTATAGTATTGTTTTTAGAGAAAGGGCAAATATCCCCATTTACATAAAATAAACTCTCTCAATAAACATCTGTAAAACAAGGTAATACATGACAATACTCACCATATTTATATGATTATATATATGATTTCAACGACTCTATAATATATTTATATTCAGAATTAGTGCTTCTTTATGTCGAAGACGCGGATAGTCTAGCGTTAAGAGGTATCTTCCACCGACACCACAATGTTTGACACGCGCACTGCGGGCACGCATTGCTCCCGGCGGAGGGTCCCCCGCTGTCAAACTCTCAACCTCTTAACTTCACAACTGCCCCAGGGTCACACTCATTCAGAAAAAATCATTCCTACAGACTCTTTTGAAAGCGTGAAGTAGCGTGGTGTTATCACTTGTTGACTGTGCAACTCTAAACTAAGAAACCCTGCTAAAGCACATGACTCAAATCCACTGACTTTTTTGGCAGTGAAGATTAGAGTGTGGAGAAAAAAATATGCAACCTTAAATATCTTGATGACTGTAGGGCCCACATATTTACAAAGGTAATTCCCCTATCTCACCCCCCCACCCCTAGCAGTTAGCATTTTGGGCATACTCATATTTATAATAGCTCTATATAGAATATCTTATATATTATAGATATATATATATATATATATAATATTTATATATATATATATATATAAATTATATCTATTTATATATATATATCACAAATACATTCGTATACTCATGAAAAGCTATATGTTTTAAGTAGTATGTTGGTTTTAAACATTTATTAAATACAAGTACATTGACCTTTAAACAATCAGGCAGTTGAGATTTACTATATAGTATATATATATATATCACTTTATGTGAGTGGACAGTATGCATGCAGATATAACTTATATCCTTTATTTTTATAACTATATCCTATATTTAACTTTATATACAGAGCAGTGTGAGGATGCGATAATTTTGCTACAATATAAATGAACATTTATTCAGTTAGCAGTTGCTTTTATCTAAAGCTTTAGAAATGAGTAATACAACAAACAATGAATCTTAGGGAGGCAATAACATGAGAAATGGCAGCCAAGTTTTAAACATTGTCTAGAACAGTACAAGCAACAACAGGGAGGGTTCTAATAAATAGTGTACGCATTGAAGTTTTTTAAATATTTAAAAACTTGCAACTTAGGTTGTACTCTAAGATGAGCGAATGCTGAAGTTGCCAGAAGGACTTGGAAGGGTCCAGTGTCTTTAACATCAACTACAAAGGCACCATTCAATCTCAGAACATCCATCAATTTTATAGCTTTTCTTCTGGGTTTAGATTTCACAAGCTAGTGGCTTCCTTTAAGAATCATATTGCTTTTAGCTAGAAGACAGAGTCCACAGTTCCCTACACTACACACACGTTGCATTAAATATTCCCAAAATATTCCTAGATGACCCATGTTATAAGAATGAGCACGTGGTGTTCTATTCCCCTCCTTTAGGGTCCAAACACAGGTTTATATGGAAAAAAGGTTGATGTTCTAATGATAAACTTTGTAAACGATTAATGATTAACGTGCTAATTGCGAAAGGAAATACCAATGTGTGTGTGTGTGGTAATTCTCTTACTGTTGCTGGATTTGAGGTCTCGGTGAATAATGGGAACCACAGCCTCCTCGTGGAGATACTGCATGCCTCTGGCGATCTGGACGGCCCAGTTCACTAGGATATGAGGGGGGATCCTTCTGCCCGTCAAAGCGCGGTTGAGAGTCCCTCCTCGGGCATATTCCATGACCAGACACAGGTTAGGCTCCTCCAAACACACCCCCTCTAGTTTAATAATATTAGGATGTTGAAGCATCGAGAAAAGTTTAGCTTCTTGTTTAACACTGTCTGCAGTCGCTTTAATGTCTTCGTCGGGGTCCTGTCGAGCTGCCTTCACTGCGACCTCCTGGTCCTTCCAGGTCCCCCGGTAGACTTTGCCAAAACCACCGACGCCGATGATTTCTTGTAGAACAAGTTCAGAAAACGGTATCCGGACAGGGGCGGACGGGTCACTCTCGCGATCCCCTACCGCTCTGTAAATGACTGGTTGGTAAGTAACATAATTAGATGGGAAGATGCCCACGCGATGGTTAATTTTACCAGTCCACCAGCCTTCGTCTCCCGAGATGGCAGCGTCCTTAGACAGGACCTCCACCACGTCTCCTCGCCGCAGGCTGAGCTCGTCCTCCCCGCTGGCCTCGTAGTCAAACACCGCGGTCCAGAGCGAGCGGGGACACACGGGGGCAGAGTGAGCCCAAACCCCCGAGTTGGAGGACTTCGTCCAGACATGGTCTTGGAGGCTCATGCGCCCCTCACCGTTTGGGAAAACGGCCTGGGGAACATCCATGTCTCGGTGCCTGCAGGAGCACCATAGGGTGCCGTGATGTCAAATCTAAGTAAACTAGTCCAGTAGCCGTATTCCTCAATGACACGTACACACACAAAAGTTCCTAGAACCCCAGCCAGGTGACTTTATATCATTAATGGAGAGTCGGTCAGGTTAAATCCGGCTTAATAGAGGTTAAGAGACGCATTGCTTTGTTTCCACGCAAGCCAGATAACCAGTCTGGGAGTGCGAAGTGTCTCTGAAGCTGGGACATCAGCGTTAGCCGGAATATTTGCGACGCTAACTCTTTAGTTTACTTTTGAGAGCAAAAGCTACATTATCAGTCTGTCGATTTCAGCGCAACCAGAAGTACAAACTAATTTAATAATTGTAAAAATGAAGGTAAACAACATACCCAACCGGGAAAATCGAGAGTTTTCAAGCCGTGAAGGCTACAGGTGCAAAGCACCTGCTCATCCCAAGCGAATGAATCAAGCTAAATATACACACGATTTATTTCACTTCCTAAGATAAGTTACTAATTACCTTGCGTGTCTACATGTACAAATCCTCCACATAGACACTCTCTGGCAAACTTAGTTGAAACACTTTACACTAGCGGGCTAAAGAGCCGTGCTAACGCGTTAGCTCTCTCGAAGTTCACAAACTAGTAACTAACTGCGGCTCCCAAAATTCTGCCGTCGCCAAGGACACGTCACGGGCGCGCACGCACGCACAGCAGTAAACGCCTCGCGGAGTCAGTCCAGTGCGCACTTTAGTCATTCACCAGCACTCCAAAAATGGACGGCTTTTCCCCTCTCGCTTAGATTCAAAGACTTTTTCAGAGAAGCTAAACTTTGCTTTGGTGAACTCTATGAGAGAACCGCCAACGCTTCTCCGCTCCTCCGACTCGACTGACGCTAGAGGAGAGAAGGAAAAGGTGGAAATGGATTGGTTGCAGGAGTTCACGTGACACTCAAACAGAACTGGGAACTGGGAACTTTTCTTTTTTAATCTGCGGTGTTATACTAGTGCTTCAGATTTATAGGCTAATGGGTAAATCAGCCTGCTTTACCCCACACTTTATAACATACAGTTTATAATAGGTTAATATAAAGATATGCGCCTGATTGGCCTTGTTAAACAATTCTGTATTGTTTATAGGCCTACACCTGTAATGTTACACTTAAATAAATATAAACAAACATATATAAAATTCCCAAAAGCACATTGCAAATGCCTAATTAATATATTCCGTGTAATTTTTGTTACCTATACCAAAATGTAAAAATGCAGTAGGCCTATTATCAATAACTAATAATGCTTATTTTAGATCTGGCCTTTATAATATCATGTATATCTGTATTAATTTATTTACACTTTCTGGCATCTATCTAGAGCACATCATTATAAAAGTATCATCACAATGGATCATCTTATTCACATTTCCTTGCATAATTGTGTATAGCATATCTGTACATATTGTCTAATGTCTATTTTGACAGTTGTGTATTTTTATATATATTTATTTCCTATTCACTTAATTTCTATTCACTTTTATTTTTATTCACTTAATTCTGACAAAGCTGTTGTTACTGTGTAAAACAAAACTGTGCGGTGGTGAGGTAAGTTAAAGCATGGACATTTTAAATTTTGTGCACAAATTTATTGTGGTAATCTAGTAATCAGTATTTTAAATGTACATAAAATTTTGGCGTGTGTGTCAAAATGAACTAATGAACTGACAAACAACTTTCTTTACATTAATGGTCGCCGTTTTTCTCCAATGCATTAATTTACACTCTGTCTGCTCTGCTCACAGTTAATAGCCAATCAGTGCAATAATAAAAGTGCTGTAGACTAGCGTATTTCATAAAGCATTCCGCTCCCTCCTCTGCCTCATTGGAGAAAAATCATGTTCAGCGTGAGGCGTGTGACGCTGTAGGCAATTCAAGCGATAGTAGATGTAATAGAGGAGGGATGACCTTCTTTAAAGGGGTCATATGATGCGATTTCAAGTTTTCCTTTCTCTTTGAAGTGTTACAAGATCTTGGTGCATAAAGAAGATCTGTAAAGTTGCAAAGACTAAAGTCTCAAATCCAAAGAGATATTCTTTATAAAAGTTAAGAGTCAACCACACCTACCTAAAACGACTCGTTCTAACACGCCCCCACATGTCTACGTCAGGATGTGGGAAGATTTGCATAACGCCGCCCAAATGTTCACGCAAAGAAAGAAGGCGTAACTTTTATTCTCACTGTAGTATTGTTGCCGCCGCCACCATGTTGTGGAGATGCTGTGTGTTTCATTGTGAAAGCAAAACTACTTTGTTTGGTCTTCCAAAAGAGGACGATATCTGCTTCGTCATGCCTAGAGATGATCCGTGCTGGTCGCTGAAGAAATAAATCAACTTCGCGCTGTGGGTCGCCGGATCGACTTTCACCGTGGGATTAGTGGAGTAGTCCAGAAGGTGTCGCAAGTGTGGTTCCACAAGCTGACCGGAACCAGTTGCAGTTCTCAAGCCATGGCCTCAAACCGCTCACTCAGCCGACCAGGAAGTTCCTCCCTCCGCCGCATCGGCCAACTCTAGGCGCCGTGTGTGGACGTTGTGTTTCGTTTGTGAAAGCAAAACTACTTTGTTTGCCATTCCAAAAGAGGACACGACTAGAAATAAGTGGTTAAATTGTATTACAACACTGTTCAAACCAAATATTCAGATGTGTGCAGCTCTTTTTATGGAGGACGTTTCCTGATCCTGGGAGAGTAAACTACAATGCCGTCTGGTCTGACTCACAGACTGTAAGTACATTTTATATTTAAAGAATTTGCCACTGATGATTCAAACGCGAGTTGTTGAGCAGTGTAGAGTAGAGATTGTTGTTTGTCATTTCTCCAATCACGAAATGCAGACATGGTTTTTTGTTTACGCGGCGCGGTGCAATGTAAAAAGACAGTATAAGTCATTAGAATCCGTAATTATGTCCCCAATGGATACAACAAATGCCTCGTTTATAATGGGGTTTGTTGTAATGTTTTGGTCTCGTCGCTCCGGCCGGACAGGGCATCACTGTATGGTAAGGGGCATAACATTTCCATCACAAGTTGAGGTATTCGGCCAATCACAATGCACTGGATAGCTGGCCAATAACAGCACACCTTGCTTTTCAGAACGATGAGCTGGCCAATCAAGCACAACTCGCTTTTCAGACCGATGAGCTTTTTAAAAATGGACGCGTTTCAGAAAGGCGGGGCATAGAGGAGAAACAAGAAGAAAACAATAATGATGACCAGTATGTGGAAAATAATGTGTTTTTTTAACCTTATAACGCATAAACACATTTCATTACACCAAAAACACAAAAAAATGTTCTTTTTAGCAACGTCCAGAACCCTTTTAGCATATTATTTTTATTTTTACAATGTTTTTGTAATGTATTAATTATCACAGGCTATAATAAAAAAACAAGTAGGCCTACACTAATACCAACAGTAAATACATTTGATTTGAATATATTTTATTAGACTATAAATATGTGGCTATGTTACAGCTCCCACTTAAAGCTCTTGTCTTTTTCTCCTTTTCCATCTCTCCAATTCTATTCTTCTCAAGCGATCGGAGATGAGTGGATAGTGCAAACATCCCACTGTGAGTGCGAGCTGAATTTTTCTGTAGCTTCTGTTTTTGCTTTTCAGATAAAAGAGTGGTTTCAGTTTTTAATATGTTGCAGGTTCATTTATTGGTAATAATTGATAAATAATATTGATGATAATAAATAATTGAATAATATTGGGCTTGTTTTTGAAGCTGCAGTTGCTGAAGGCTCAACAGAGAGGACTATGAAGGTATTTGTGGTGCGCAAAACAACTGAGTGACCGTGACAGCGGAATTTGTAGTGGTAGAGAATAGCCACACATGTGTATCAGTAAATCTGAAGTCACAGACAAACGTTGCAAATTTGTAGATATTTTTTTCTCTCCCACAAACAGTTACACGTTCTTGAATCCTTCACTGCAGGTGCACAAATCATATTCTACGAATCACAAATCAAGAAACTCGTACGCTCACAAGTTGTGCTACTATTGATGCAGTGAATATGGTGCAAAACACATTCACACACTTGCATCAAAAATGTGAAGTCACAGACGCATTTTGTACATCCGCAAATCAGTTTGTGAATTCTTGCAATGAGATTTGCACGCTTGTAGAATGTTTTCTTACATATATATTTTTTTTTCTTGGATGCTTTTTCTAGCACAAACACAAGTGCATAACTACAACGGCGTGAATCTGCTGCTACGAGTCTCAAAAACTGTTTTTCGCTTGCAAATGACAAGTTTCACACTCTCTCCCTTATGCACCGCCTATCTGTGATAAATGGTGCAAAAGTGATTTGTGCATCCGTAGAGGCAACGGAGCGCACGGTTCAGAGAGCAGAGAATTTCAGCCAACCAGAAGAGCTCATTTGGGCGCCTGAAACACACCCCCTAGTTTTAGCCACAACCCCGAAAAAATCGCGAGCTGCGAGCATCTTGACAGCGACAAGTATCAGAAAAGTTACGGTGGCTATTTTTTCTTTCTGAAATCATTTGTTTATAGCTTAAATACAGCTACGTTGGTAAACAGTGTTTCTTAGTTAGGTTAGCAAATCTTATTTCACGAAAGGTAAGCTAACGTTAGCCTACCTGCACTGTTAAGTGTGCCTATTCAATCATCTCGTATTATTAAATTCACTGTCTAATATAACAGATTTATCCATTGTATCTGGTTATGCTTTACCTTATAGTAAAACTGCCCAGATTCAGGGTCATTTCACAGTCGGCAGTAATGTTAAACCAAGGGGTACTGTTTTTTTCTTCTGGTGAATAGTAATTTTATTGGGAAGCCTACTATTTTTTTAGAAATAAAGTAATTACAGCAGGCAATCATCATAGTCGGTATTTGCCTAGTAATTACTACGCCAGTGTGGGTCGGATTACCTAATTACTTTAGCTTATCTCAGTTTTCATTACTTGAGCAATCTTGTTTTGTTGAATTTGCTAATATCTATACTATAGCATTATTTAAATACTATAGATTTGCTATGATAAATGAGCATTTAGTTTACCTTAGTTTTCTTATAAGGTGGTAAAGCATAACAGAATACAGGAATAAATCGTTATATAGACAGGTAATTTAATCCGAGATGGATTGAAAGCACACTTAAAAGTGCAGGTAGGCTACCGTTAGCTTACCTTTCTTGAAATAAGATTTGCTAACCTAACTAAGAAACTCTGTTTACCAACGTAGCTATATTTAAGCTATAAACAAATGATTTCAAAGAAAGAAAAAATAGCCACTTAACTTTTTTGATACTTGTCGCTGTCAAGACGCTCGCAGCTCGCGATTTTTCGGGGTTGTGACTAAAACCAGGGGGCGTGTTTCAGGCACCCAAATGAGCTCTTCTGATTGGCTGAAATTCTCTGCTCTCTGAACAGTGAGCGCCGTTGCCTCTACAGATGCACAAATCACTTTTGCACCATTTATCACAAAGATAGGCGGTGCATAAGGGAGAGAGAGCGTGAAACTTGTCATTTGCAAGCGAAAAACAGTGTTTGAGACTCGTAGCAGCAGATTCACGCCGTTGTAGTTATGCACTTGTGTTTGTGCTAGAAAAAGCATCCAAGAAAAAAAAATATATGTAAGAAAACATTCTACAAGCGTGCAAATCTCATTGCAAGAATTCACAACCTGATTTGCGGATGTACAAAATTCGTCAGTGACTTCACATTTTTGATGCAGGTGCGTGAATGTGTTTTGCACCATATTCACTGCAGCAATAGTAGCAAAACTTGAGCGTACGAGTTTCTTGATTTGTGATTCGTAGACTAGGGTTTGTGCACCTGCAGTGAAGGATTCAAGAAGTTGTAACTGTTGTGTTGTGTTTGTGGGAGAGAAAAAAATATCTACAAGTTTGCAACTTTTGTCTGTGACTTCAGATTTACTGATACACATGTGTGGCTATTCTCTACAACTACAAATTCCGCTGTCACGGTCACTCAGTTGTTTTGCACCAAAAATACCTTCATAGTTGACACCCGTGGGTGGGGGGCGCGCGTCTCGGTGAGCAGCAGAGCAGAGCATCATTATAAATCACTGTGTATGATACGTTGATGTTTGAGAGGTAAGCATAGTATGATAGGTGGAAATTTATGGTTTTATGATAGTATGTTTGGCATTGGTGGGATTGTTGTAACATTTTTAATTGTGAACTAATTTTAAACAGTTTTACAAGACCATATGTTGAAGCACCGCGTTTTGCAACCAACCGCGGTGCATAGCCTATGTTAAAGTTAGCAACAGACATAACATTCAGAGGCGGACAAAGTACTCAACTCCATTACTTGAGTGAAAGTACAGATACCGCTGGTCAAATATTACTCCATTACAAATAAAAGTTGTAAAGACAGATTTTTACTTAAGTAAAAGTACAGAAGTACTGTTTTCCTTTAGAAAGTACTTAAGTCCCCAAGTTTGAAATTCCTTTTTTATGTCACTGCACGGTTTCTTTATTGTTGTATGTAATACTTGCACTACTTCTGAAGCAATAGGAGAATACATTAAACCTATGAATACACGACTAGCTTGTAGATATTGAAATAAATAGCTTTTTAGAATGTTAAAAAAAAAACTATGGGAAAAACCAAACAAAAACATACCAGAAATAAAATATATATATAGAAAAATATATATATTTTTACACCCCTGCCCACCGCTACAAAAGCAGGATGGTAGTGATCTCAGACAGCTCTGACAGTGTGTGCACACATCTATGTGTAGCCATTCATCCACATTTGAACAGAGTGGACAGTGAAATCCTGTAAATACAGAGTGATAAGAAAGAAACAAAATCAAACCTGCTTTAAAACCCAGCAACACAACTGTATCTGTATAACTTTACAACAGCAAAACTGCTTTAACAAAACAGCAAAACAGGAGGGCTTACATTAAAACAAAAATGTAAAAAAATGCTGTCTAATCGCTCTCGCTGTACTTGTGTTTTATTAGGAGATGCACAACAGTTCTTCTGTGGCTTTATAGGTAATATTTTCACGTACACAATTTAGCAAAATCAGACAATATTGTGTCTAATATATACCACAATATTAACTTCTTATTATTGAATTGTTGTAAATAAATATCACATTTGCAACTGGTCAGTGTTAAAAAAATGCTGGGAAATCATTTCATGTAGCCCTACAAGAGTGATTACTGATAAAAAAAGAAATTTTAGAGAAGAAAAGAAAATAATCACCACTGACTTTCAAAGCTGCTACATAGTTACGACTTTCTACTTTGAGGATCTTGATGGAAATGTAGTGGAGTGAAAAGTACAATATTTGTCTTTCAAATGTAGTGAAGTTAAAGTCATAAGTTCCCAGAAAAAATAATACTCAAGTAAAGTACAGATACTCAAAAAGTGTACTTAAGTACAATACTCAATTAAATGTACTTAGTTACTGTCCGCCTCTGATAACATTTGATTCCAAATCAACTCAGATACACGTAAATGCATAGCAAAATTCTTAATTAAATGAATGTATTTTTATGTTTTATAAAGTCATGTACAAATTAAATGAGCCAATTACTATAGATCAGGAATCCTCAAATATGGCCCACGAGATCCACTTTCCTGCAGAGTTTAGCTCCAACCCTAATCAAACACACCTGAGCATGCTAATCAATGTCTCCAGGATCATTAGAAAATCACAGGTAGGTGAGTTTGATCTGGGTTGGAGCAAAACTCTGCAGCGCATTGGCCCTCCAGGACAAGATTTGAGGAACACTGCTATAGATCCATTAAATTCAAACCCATGGACTAAAGACATCAAAGGATGTGCAAATTATTAAGAAAGTTCTTACGAAGCTGTGCCAATATAGAGCTATTACTCAGATAATAGATAATTCTATTGCCTGTTTGCTATGACAGGGGCATTTTCTTGCATATTCTGAATGAAGAATTAAAGGGAATAATTCTTTAAAAATAAATAAAAACTAGCATCCTGCATCTCTGATTTGCCAGATTCATCATAACATGCTAATAAATAAAAAGACACTCTCAAGATTTAAGAGCCTTTATGTGTGATAATGTCATATAGTTATAAATTGCTTTGATTTATAGGGATTAAACTAATAAACTACTTTGACTAGTGACTTTACCATTTGTTTTAATAATGTTTATTTACAGTGCAATTTATTCTGCTTACCTGACCTGATGCAGAATTCTGTCCCGATGTTTGGTTGTGGTCCCTCCATCATCCACTCGTCGGCAACCGGTCTTTGTATGGAGGCCACCATGATCTATACAGATCTAGTTGGCTCTTCTCCCACAAACTCCACTTTCAGGTATGTTTTTTCTTTGTTGTTGTTTTTTCAACAACGTTGACTGTATTTTTGTATGCCAAAACCTAGGGCTACACGAAATTGAAGAAAAATGCATTATGCGAATTCGATAACTTGTTAAATAATTCGATATGCAATTTAATAATGCTTAAAGTGTGTAAAATAAACTTAAATTATAGGTATATTTAAAATCTGAAAACTCTATAACTCATGTTAATGTTTCACACTCTTTTTGTGAGAAGAAAGCATGCCCACAACTTCTGAACAGCTGTGCTTACTGTAGTATTACATAAAAAGTGCCATTTTAACAGCAGAAAGAAACACGGAAACAGAAGTGTAAACCAGGGGGTTTAGGGGTTCTGTAGGCTGCTGATTTTTGCTCATGTTATTCAGCTGCAACAGAATGCTTTGTAAAAAGACACAGAATAAATGTTTGACTTAATTTTTTTATATTGGATTTTTTTTATTTTATTGGAATCGAAATAGGAAATTATGGAATTGGCTGGAACACCTGCCAAGAGAGCATTGCAATAGTCCAGCCTGCAAGAGCTTGAACAAGGAGTTATGAAGCATGTTCCGAAAGAAAGGGCCTGATCTTCCTGATGTTGAATAAAGCATATCTGCAGGACCGGGCAGTTTTAGCAATGTGGTCTGAGAAAGTCAGCTGATCATCAATCACAACTCCAACGTTTCTGGCTGTTTTTGAAGGAGTTATAGTTAATGTGCCTAACTGGATGGTGAAATTGTGATATGAAATGAGGGTTTACGATGGAACCACAGCAGAGTTCGCTCTTTGGCACAGTAAGTCAAGATGATGGTACTTCATCCAGCAAGAAATGAAATGACTGAATATGTGCTGCAATCACTTTTGTTCCCACCATCCTCTGACTTATATACAGCCCACGGAAAGTGTCCTGTAGACCACCAGGAGATCGCAGAACCAGACTACTCATCAGGATGGAATGAGAGGTAGAGTTGAGTGTCATCAGCATAGCAGTGATATGAAAAGCCATGTTTCTGAATGACAGAAACATTTGTGCACAAATGATTAAAAAAGTTAAAAATGCAACCAGCTGTTACATTGTTTCCTCCATGACCAACAATTTTGGACCTAATGAGGTTTAATATGAAGTTTTATTTATTTACCAAGGAGACAGTGGTGTCAGTGAGTGAACAGTGCTTGAGATGAAATGACAGATATGTGTGGATAAAACTAAAAAAGCAAGTTAGTACTACTTTTGAACAATTTTTGTATTTGTGTTATTATTTCCAGTCAAACTGAAATATTTAATTGTGTTAATTTATGATAGCCTACACCCAGATAGCACACGCACATCGCAGAGACATCTGTGCGATGTCGTCTTTTGCGTCTGGCAGATGTATATTTGTCAGCCGCGCTGCACGGATGCGCTGTTTTCATTCAAATCAAAGCGTGAATACTAGAGATCGACCGATATATCGATTTACCAATATTTTTCCCGATATTTAAACACTTTACAATAATCGGATATCGGTTTTATAATATCGGGTTCACCGATAAATGCCACCGTCTTGTGGATGTTTTGAGAATTGCACGCAGGATCACCATTGCAGCGCATCTGAGGAGAAACAAGACAACAACAACGGCGTGCACGGGTACTTGATTTACTGTAGTTAGTAAACTTTATTTAATAACAGCCATTCTGCACAAAGGGATGGTATTTAACTTTAAATGCCTGATATGCAGTTTATGCAACTTGGCTCGAAGAAATAGAGACGAACTAACGTAAAATAATCCGTCAAGTCCTGTCCCAATAAAGACGTAACTTTGTGTGAATTAAATAATACAGCCATGAATGAGCTCATGTTGGAAATAAAAGTGCTGAATTTAATTAGCTCTCTGTTGTCTATATGCTCATCGTCTCATGAAGTCGGAGTCACGTAGGCTAAGATAATCCGTCAAGTCCTCTCCCAATAAAGACATAACTTTGCATTAATTAAATATACAGCCATGAATTCAACATTTCTCATAAATATAGAAACAAAACTATCAACCATTATTAGTCATTCTGATATAACATGCCAGTTGAGAAAAGCAATAAAATACGATGTTTTGTTTGTTATATTTCAATATGCCAGAGAATATTATTCAGTGAATTAACATTATCCAGTGAATTATTCTTCACTATTAAGTCTATTAAACAGCTTATAAACCTACTAAAACAGTAGTTTAAAATGAAGTTGATACGCCTCCTGTCCTTTATTTTCTCCATTTGAAAACATAAAACTTTTTACATTTATTTTGCTTATTGTTAATACTAGTGTTGCTGCTGATGCTTTAAATAAAAAATTTTTTTATTGTTGTAATGTAAAGATTAAATTTAACATGAAAGACTGCTAATTTTCAACACTTTTTTTTTTAAGATGCCTGAAAGGAGGAAAAACCAAAGTGAAATATGGACTTACTTCACTCAGTCATTTACTTTGCACGCTGTACTATACTAGCAAGGCGTGAGACCCGGGGGGCTGAAGGTCGGTGTGTGCCCAGGGACGTAGGGACACCACCAAAGTGGCGGCTTAAATATGAGTCGTATTTCGCCTAAAAATACATGTAGAAAACGTATCCTTGTGCGCGGCTGACACAGAATAGTGTACGCGATTTGTGTTCAGCAGATATCCTCCACAATGGCGCTACAGTGATGCAGAGAGACGAATTGTTGAATAAAGTCGTTATTTTTGTTTTTTCTTTCGGTACAAAACGTCTTATCGGTCGCTTCATAACGTTACGGTTGAACCACTGATGCCAGATAGGCTTTTCTGACAATGCTTTTCTGGACCTTGACAGTGTAATTTACTTGGCAGTCAATGGGACAGTCACAACCAAAATATCTTAAATTGTGTCCCGAAGACGAACAAAGCGTTTACAGGTTTGGAACGACATTGGGATAAGTGATTAATGACAACATTTTCATTTTGGGGTGGAGTAACCCTTTAATGTGAAAACCAGTTTATGGCATTTTTAAACATATATTGCATAAAGCAAAATAGTATATCAAATCATTTTGTTATATATTTTATAACATAATGAGAACCATCCTTAAACAAAATTTGGTATAAAAAAATTCTGAAACCTACAAATTGATTGATTTAAAAAAAAAAATCCCATTGTTTTTGCCTTTTCATGTCTATTCTTGTCATTTTATGACATGAAAAAATAAAAAATTCACAAAGCTTTTTATTTCTGGTTCTCAGGATATAGCTAAGATAAAGACAAGCACGGACTAGCGTTGTCATACTGAGTCCTTTAAGCGTGTGCGTTATCTGACCTGTTTCCCCCGAGTCCAGTCTCCTTCTATGTTCTCCGCCATCGCTCCAGAAACTAAAGTTTAAACACTCTACAGTTGAACTTCCTGAATCAGTCCCTTGCTCCCTCCTCACCGCTCGCGCAGACGCGCATGTGAAGCTGGAGCAGGAGGATGCTGCTGGGCGCCTTTCACCGCACAAAATGAGTGCCCTTATGCTGGGAAATAGGGAACCAAGGCGTGGACGATGAAAAAGAAAAGTAAACGGCTTCGAAGAAGGATGTAGAGGCGGCTTCTGCAAATATGTAATCGCGCGCAGGGGCGGCGAGTCGAGGACTGCAGCGGTGTGAATTTGCAGCTTACAGCATGATATATATGTAACGACGATAGTTGCAAAAATGGGCTCTCAAGTAGTGCAAACGCTACGTCAGGGAGTCTGGGCTTCACTGACCGGCGGATGGTATCATGATCCAGAGCAGAATAAATTCATCAATTCATGTCACCTGTATTTATGGATGTTTTTGCTCATGCTTCCATTATCTCTTCATTTGGTGAGTGGTACAATGCCGCAGGCCGCCGATAATATGTGTTCTGCAAATATGAATCATTCAGGGCGTTAGAGCTTCAGAAACCTAGTTCTCTGAAGAGATCAAATTGATTCACGCGTTAAATGTGTTGTACATTTTTTGGTGTTTGTTTAGTGCTAGCACTGTCGCATTTTTCTTCTGCATAGCCTCCTGTACAGGTGATGAACGCATGGCAGCTTGTGTCAAAGCACTGTTTTGCATTTACAGTAGATGAAATATGCATATATATTATTGTTTTTGTCAGTGGTCAAGAAATTACAAAAAAAGAGAGCGAAAATAGAGATAATAATAATAACAAATCCAAACATCTCAAATCTAAAATCTCTTCCTTCCTCAGGCTCTTCCACCCACCACTACTACCCTCAGTATCTACTGCACATCAGTCACAGTTTTCTTCATTGTCATTAAGATGGTAAATTATCGCCTCCATCTGATGTTTAATCAGGGCGACATTGTAGCCCAGAATAGTGTGCCTGACATCAGCAAAGGTGTAGACAAGAAAAGCGATGCATCTGATTCCTGTCTTCCGTCTCTAAGGTAAGATCCAAAATCAGTTGTGCCATTTATTGATTTCATTGTTATTTTGCAGTGTCCTCAAAGCATGTGAACTCTACTGCCAAAAGTATTTTGATATATTTGTCATGTAACCAGGCTAAAGTCTGAATCATTTTAATCTACAGGAAGAGCAGCACAGTTCCTGACAGTGTTGCCATATCTGTATTGACCAAAATCAGACCAAGTCCAGTAATACAAGTCACAGTGAAACAGACTGAAACAGACCCTGGACTGATTGGAGTGAGTAATACTTTCATGAATTTATGTACCATAATTATTTACATTTACTTTGCAAAATATG
Organism: Sinocyclocheilus anophthalmus; assembly: GCA_018155175.1. Classification (NCBI taxonomy): domain Eukaryota; kingdom Metazoa; phylum Chordata; class Actinopteri; order Cypriniformes; family Cyprinidae; genus Sinocyclocheilus; species Sinocyclocheilus anophthalmus. The sequence goes on from JADLZN010007252.1 coordinate 233,047, forward strand.
TATTTTTACAGAATGTCACAAATATGTTAATGGTAATTAGTATAACAGCAAGCATCATACCTGCTTTACACAAATCTTGCTGTGGATTTTGTTATGTGTAATATTTTTGTACACTTTAATTATTATTATTTTTTGTTTGTTAACCTGCTTTACAAAACGGTGAAGGAGTGTCCAAAATCTGAAGAGCTGAGGAATATAGAGGGTATGTACCAGCTTTAATTAGCACTGGCCTGGTTTCACTGCAGTGCAAGAGATCCTCACAATTCTGGTGTGCAGATACATCACTGTAAGTTTTCGTCACAGAGCCTTGCATATGAACGGAGGAATAACTTGACCACTTTCTATCTTGACTCAGTTGCACGTCACACTGAGTGTGACATCCTGCCAGGACCTCTCAAAAAGAGCTGTCAGACAGCTTTGTCAGAAAGCCCAAACACAGCGTTACACTAGCATTGTGAGGGTCTCCGACTGCTTCTAAAACACATGACACATGAGACGTGCTTTAGAATATTTTATTGAATTTAATGAAGAAGTGTAAGTTGTTCTTGTAACATAGTATATAAAGTTAATATATTTAAATTAATATTATTAATGATTATATAATTAAAAAATTAATATAAATTTATAAAATACTTAAATTATACAGCAGTACATACAAGAACTGTTTATTTTATGTAATTTGGTTAATACTAATTTCCCGTACAACTACGTAACTCGCTGATTCTAGTGAACTAGCTAGTCACGACTGTTTCCCGAAACCATGGTACCTGTGTCGCAGATCCATCGTTTAAACCACGTTGGTTTGAGCTGTCGTTATGACGTTGTTCTTCTTCTTCTTCGATCTAATAACCGACTGGTGCCATGAGCATATACCGCTACCTACAGTAATTTGATTTTATTTTCTCTTTTCTTTGACTCGAATTACGCTTTTGAAACGACGTTACGTAGGAGTGGAGTAATAACGCAACATTCATTTGTTTCCGCAATAAATTATATACATATATACACACAGAGTTAAAAATGTGCTCTTTTCTGATCCCAATGTCTATAATTTCACAATTTCATATAAATACCATTTCTTTAATATTTGGGGGAAAAAAAAATAGGCTATACTACGCACATTGCAAAAAGATGAGTTTTTAAAAAAAACTGTGATGTACTGTTGTGGACCTGTGCTTATTTTTGCTCAATAATTTTTCCTATTTAAGTCCCCTTGCCATTCAGCCATGTGTTAATGAAAATGACATGAAAACCCCAATTGGTGGAAAATTATAAAATCCATATTTTCAGCTGTAAAACAAGCTATTACCAATTTCGTGCCAAACAGAAAATCTGGGCAGAAATCACTCAAAAAATAAATGTTGCTGGCTATGGGTACGAACGAAGCCCAGAAGAAGTCAGCAGGAATAAGTGGAGGGACTTCACAAGTGTGACAAAACGGAGGGCATGTAAGAGGGTGGTGGGGGGCAAACAAGACAGGTGGGGGTATCAATTCAGTTCCTCCTCTCACTACAGAGGAAGAGAAAGTTTTGGCAATCCTGGGGCTTGAACCATTGGAAGGGATCCTTGGAGGTATAGATGCATGTGCATCAACCAGGCCTTTGCCTTCAAAGTTCAGGCCTCCAACATCAGGCCCTCTCCAGTCTGGCCCTTTAACATCAGGCCTTCTCCAGCCTGGGCCTTCAAAATCACCAAAGGGTCCTTGTCTATTGCTCTCTTCCCCTGATTCACCTCCATCTGAGGCCTCCTCATGTGCTGAGTAACGTCCTCTGACACAGAAGGCGACACAGAAGTCAGGCAGTGTATATAAATGTCTGCAAAGGGACACATTTTACCCCCCTTGACTCACTATCTGATGATGCCATCTTAAGAAAATTCCGACTTCCAAGGGCCAAGATCCTTGAACTACTACAGGTTGTGAAACCACATCTTCAGAGGGCAACAAGAAGAAACAACGCCTTAAGTTCAGCGGTGCAGTTGTTAGCTATACTGCATTATTATGCTGTTGGAAGTTTTATAGACGTGGTGGTGCATTATTATGCTGTTGGAAGTTTTATAGACGTGGTGGGGAATGGCCTGGGGCTCAGCAAATCTACAGTCAGCAAAACTGTGACAGCAGTAACACCTTTGCTGTTACAGCTTATGAAGAACATCCTGATTTCCCAGAAAACTCCTGAAGAAATCCAGCTGGCCAATCAACAGTTCTACAGTATTGACAACATCCCCAGAGTGATTGGCATCATCGATGGCACCCTTATCCCAGTGTCAAGCCCTGTAAATGAGCCTTGTACATTTGCAGAATGGCTATCCCACAGGAATCTTAACTGACATTGTGGCAAAATGGCCTGGAAGCACACATGACTCTTTTGTGTGCTTCCAATTCTGCAGTTTGCCAGGTGGCTAAAGGTGGTAGCTTTGGTGATAGCTAGCTGGTGGGAGACAGTGGATATCCTCTTCACCCATACCTCCTGACACCTGTGCAGCATCCAGCCACCATTGCAGTTTAAACCATTTGTTTAATCTGACACAACTTCTGTTAAATATTTTGTTTATTTGCCAATATGCCCCGCAGACTTAAATGAACACTTACAAAAATTAAAAATAATTTTGAAAACAGTGTGTATACTGTGTGTGTATGTGTGTGGTGTATGTGTAGTGTATATAATATAAATATATATATATATACTACATATACACACACACACACACATTTGTAGAGAATATTCTATATTCTAATTCTGTAAAAACAACAAAATCACTCACTTATTTATACATTTTTGTTAATTTATTTGGGTACATTCATTTATTATAAAAAATACTGTGATTTGAGTATTAACACTTAATATAAGTGAAAACCTTTAACATACTGTTTTACCAATATTGTTATATGAGAAATTTGTCTTTATGAATGTTTTAACAAAGATACTCACTTGACAAATGCACCTTTTCTTCGTGCAAACGAAACAAAGGCTGCGTTCCAATCGGCATGATTAATGCTTTCAGAGGGCACTTCGAAGGGAGAATAATTGCGAGGGCCACGCTATTATATAGTTTCAAACTGAATTTGTAATAAAAAAAAATATTTACAGGCGAATTAGGTAAGATCTAAGCACCACAACTTTAACTCTTCCAAATCACTCAAAGTGGATGGTGAAATCTTCGAAAGGAATAGGGCATAGGGTCGATAACTCTGAATAGAACACACCCCAAACTAACAACGACCTGTGCCTCTAACCACAGGTGAAGAGCTGTCGTTCCAACGACACAAGTTTGCGATGCAGTTTGCGAATGTTCGTTTGAACTATGGTTTCGGGAAACACCGAATCGTTGAACTATGTTGGTAACGATGGAACTTGCGACCATAGTTGACTAACGATGCTTTTGGGAAACGCACCCCAATTACCTTGGTTTTGGGGTTTTTATTCATTTTTCACGCCAAAAAAAAAATGAAAAAAAAAAATTCTTTCACTTTTAAAAGCACAAATTAAAAACAAAAATATAATCATCACTGAACTGCTTCATTGAAAGTCCTGGTCCGCCAAAACTTAGAAGATACAAAAATGTTATCAAATGCCTTGAGCATGCATCATATGCTAGAACAAAAACACGTTTGAGCTTCTGTGTTTACTAAATGTGACCCTGGACCACAAAACCAGGTCATAAGGGTCAATTTTTGAATCTGAATAAATTAGCTTTCCATTGATGTAAGGTTTGTTAGAATAGGACAATATTTGGCCGAGATACAACTATTTTGAAATCTGGAATCTGAGGGTCAAAAAAATCTAAATACTGAGAAAATCGCCTTTAAATTTGTCCAAATGAAGTTCTTAGCATTGCATATTACTAATCAAAATTACGTTTTTATATATTTACGGTATGACATTTACAAAATATCTTGATGGAACATGATCTTTACTTAATATCCTATATCAATAATTCTGACCCATACAATGTATTTTTGGCTATTGCTACAAATATACCCCAGCGACTTAAGACTGGTTTTGTGCTCCAGGGTCACAAATGTTCTATGTTCTATGTATGTGTTGTCAATCCTGTGTTTGGATGTAAAATCTATTCCTTCCTTGACTCCTTGGAAGTTTTGGATACCTGGACTTTCAATGAAGGGGCAGAAATCTTCAGTAAACAGTTCTTCAGTTTCAGTAAACATCTTAATTTGTGTTTCGAAGATTAACTAAAGTCTTATGTAACGACATTAGGGCGTGTAAATGATGACAGAATTTTTTCATTTCTGGTTGAACCATTTAAATCAGTTGGTGATATCAACCAATGGGGTTCATCATCTGGTAGCAATTGAATTAAATTCTTTCATAAACCATATGTCCATTTGACATTTTAAACATGCTGTTTGTATACTGACTGGCTTTTACAGGTCAGAGTGATGAACGATCTAGGCCAGAGGTGGAGGAGCGACTCACCCCTGAGGATGTGTTCAGTCCCAACACTGACCAGTCTGCCCCACTCCTGCAGGGAGAGCAGATTCCTTCAGCCCACAGGGACAAAGCTGAGAATGATCAACCACCTTCCCTTGTGAATGAAGAAGACAGTATAGAGGAGAAAGACAAACCCCCAACCGACCCCAACAACAATAATACCTCTCTAGAAATTACACGAGATGCCAACGATGGAGAAATACCTGAGGAGAATTATTGCTCAGATGAAATTGCCGTGGTGCTGGTTGACAACTCGAGTCCCTCGGCCCACCTGGACGAGAGTGATACGGTGAAGATCATAATCACAATGAGCTGTAACCCACAGACGGCAGCCGAACTGGAGGAGTCCGTCAAACAGAGCATCTTAGAGTCAGCTCAGTCCCACCTGGGAGAATCCGACTGTCCTGTCAAAATTCCTGTCATCACCTTCGATTCGCCTCACGAAGTGGAGGAACCCTCTGCAGGTGATGAAAAAGAAGGTACACCTGTTACAGGAGACAGCTCTGTTCAGGAGAAGTCCGAACATCAAGACAGTCTTCTTGCCAAAGAGCCAATCAGTTCTGACTCTGCTCAAGAATACAAAGAAATAGAGAGCAATGAGCTTGAGATGCCCAACCTGAGCCCCCAAGTGGTGAATAACAGCTCCTCAGGCATTGATGTGAACTCCCACACTGAGGAAAATGACCCAGCTGAGCTTAAAGTGGATGTTGATGGATTCTTGCAAATTCCGGCAGTGTATATGAGGTGGACTCTGAGTGGAAGATCACATGCTAGGGGACTCAGTATCGACAGTGGACAAGACGCTGTCCTCATTAGCCATAGAGCTAAAGATAAGCTCGGTACAATGACCTCCTCTAAATCAGACTTAGAAGCCAAGGAGGGACAGATACCCAATGAGTCCAACTTTGTTGAGTTTGTGTCTTTGCTGGAGTCTATCAATAGCACCAGATTTGGGGGAGGAAATGAGGCTGAGAAGGAGAATGAAGAGCGAAATGGTGAGTGCTGATTTATGCATGACACTGGATTTAATATCTTTACTCAAACTAATGGTCCAACTCTTTTCAGAGCAAAGTATGATGGTGGAGAAGAACTTGGATGTGTCAGAATCCAAAGGACAACAACAGGAGCGTCCAAATCCCCCAAACAGTCTGGCTACAGACACAATGAAAACCATTCCAGAAACTTTCATTCCTATTGTCTCTCCAGAAAGGTGGGTATTATTATACCATCTGGCATACTGTAAATTGCTTTGGATAAAAGCATCTGCTAAATGACTGCTGCTATTTACTTTCTTTTTAAACCTGAATGGAAGCATGATATTTTTACAAATAGAGAATAGACAAAAAAAATTATTGTTTTTGTTGTTATTAATAATAACCACAATAATAAAATATAATAATATGTACATACTGTACACATTACTGTAAAAAAAATGTGGTCCTTTGTTTGACCCTTTAAAATTTTTTATTATTTTAATTAGCAAGGACTGAGACACTAAAGGTACATGGTGATGGAAAATTTGTATTTCAATGCTTTTGTATTCTCGTTCCCCTGAGAAACTATAGATTCGCAAAACTCTTGAAATATTTTCTTTTTTCAAATAAATTCTGTTGTTTTGAACTTTCTATTCATCAAAGAATCTTGAAAAATGTATCATGGTTTCCACAAAAATAGTATGCAGCACAACTGTTTTCCACCATGAAAATAATTTTTCAATCATCAGAATTGGAATGATTTCCGAAGGATCATGTGACACCGAAGACTGGAGTAAAGACTGCTGAAAAATCAGATTTGCAATCACAGCAATATTAAAAAAATATGTATATTCAAATTAGGGTTGCACAGTTTCATCGCGCTTAAACCAATTACGGATTTCCACCATTATGCAATCATTTAAGTGGCAATTAATCGTTCAAAGTCCACTTATGTTATTCTGTGTGCTTAAGAGATGTTTTTTTTCTTTCTACATTTTATCTTAAGGGTTTTTCCATTGTTTTGATTTTAGTATTAATATAACATTATAATAACGTGTATATTTTTACTTTTTTATTTAATAACGAAGAAACCAAACCAATGTATAGTTGACATTTGTGGCTTAATACTATAAAAAGCTATAAAAGTGTTTCAGTTAAAGTGTTTTCAGCTTGTTTATTTTCATCTAAAAATATGGCATGCAGTTGATTCAAACAATGGTATAAACATCATTCAATGTAAATTGTGATAATCGTAATTAATCATCGCAATTTCACTTTCAAGGGAATAATCGACAATTATGATTTTTGTCATAATCATGCAGCCCTAATTCAAATAGAAAACACTAACTTCAAAAGTCATTACAATTTCACAATATTGCTTTTTACTGTAGTTTTTACTGTATTTTTGTTCAAATAAATGCAAACTTGGTGAGCATTAGAGACTTTCAAAAAATTAAATTTCTGAATGGTAGTGTGTGTACCCGCCTCATATAAAACAACAGTTATTATTACAAATTCACTTTTTATGGTTAACATTCTTTTTGTCCTCACAGTCCACAGACAGATAAGGAGAGGGACCCTGATTATGATTCTCTACCCTCACAAACGTCCCAGTCGGAGGGCTCCATGCTTCAGGTCATCTGTAGACCAGAGGCTACATCCAAAGAGGAGGCTTACACATTTCACACTGTTCACAGTGAGTACAGTGGACAGACAACAATGACAGACACAACTGTAGTGCATTGTGTGCAATGTCATATCTATCTGGTGTTTGTGCATGTTTTCTGGTGTCTTTTAACATGTACAATATATACAGGAGAGAGACCTCGGAAACTGTACAATGAAAGAGCTCTAAACTTACCCCTTGGCGCCGAGCTCATCACGGGAAACATATGGTGCAGTATCCTATTCCATTTCTCTTTTACAATCACATCAGTTAATATTAAATCAAAATTAAGTTAAGAATAAAAACAGCTGGTAGAGAGTTGCAATATCACCATCTCTCCATTAGTGATCTCCTCTCCACATCCTCAAACTCTTAGGGCCAGGATGGGTTAGTGGGAGGTCCTTCTGAATGCCCCTTCCAGCGGCGCATCCTTCCAACACGCCGACTCCGGCCCAGGAGAACCCATCCGGAAATCTTCCAGGTATAGAATCCCTTTTTTCCACATATTAAGCTGACACTGACATAACACAATAGAAATACATAGAAAGCATTGCTAGTTTGTTGTAGGATAGTTCACTCAAAATGTAATATTCAGCCACAACATTTACTCACCATTTGAGGGCTTAAATATTTCTCATGCACAGGAGGAGGACTCCTTAGATGAATCGTCCGAGACATCAACCCAAGAGAAACCCTCAAGAAAGCTGTACTACAAACTAAAGGTTTTTCCTGGGAAATGGGTGAACATATTGTACGATCGCCTAACCTTGATTGCATTATTAGACAGGTGAGTGTGACACTGAAAGTGTTGGGATCCTTTTTAGACATTGCATTGCTATTCAAATAACACAGGAACAGAAAGATGTACATTGTTTTTGCAGGAACGAGGATATGACTGAGAACATGGTAGCTGTATTCTTAGCTTTCTTGGTGGCTTTTCTGGGGTTTGTGCTTCTAAATGAGAGCTGTTTCAAAGACATCTGGGTCTTTCAGTTCTGCCTGGTCATTGCTAGCTGTCAGTATTCCTTGCTGAAGGTACCACGTTCCTCATTTTACAGCCTGTTTTTGCTGAAAATTAATCTACTGCTTGGCTAAAGCCTCTTATGTTTTATAGAGTGTTCAGCCAGATGCGGCTTCACCTACTCATGTGAGTTTACTAGAGAAGCATTCAAGTAAATTTCATATCATTTTTATTTTTAACTGGATGAAGAAAGCTGATACAAACAGCCTGTTTTTTGTTTTTTTACAGGGCCATAACCAAATTGTCATCTACAGTCGTGCTGCATATTTCTGTATGTTCTGTGGCCTTATTTGGATTTTGGAGATAGTATTGAGAACACCAGACCTCCCTGTGTCCACCGTCTATGGCATCACAATAGTAACGTCAGATGCCCTTCAGTACCTGCAAGACATTATAGTCGGTATGTGATTTTCTGCATGTATGAAAAATTACAGATGGATTCAAACCTGACTGACAGACATTTGACTTGATGTTGATCTGATCTTTACAGGGTTTACATACTGCTTTCCAGTAACATTCCTTCTTGGCTTCTTTCCACAAATCAACACATTTGTTATATACTTCTTAGAACAAATCGGCATGCACTTTTTTGGAGGTACAGGTCTGTATCAATGCAAAATAATTTTTGGACACTTTTTTGTCAAAACATAGATAAATAAAAATGCGGGAGGAAACAAATGTTTCTGATTTCTGCTTAGCTGCAACTGGGCTCCCATCTGCCGTGTACTGCATCGTACGTAGTCTTATAGCGCTATCTTTACTCTACGGATTCGGTCTTGGCGCTTTGAAGGTAAGATCTGTTGGAATTATGTATTTTGACAACATGCATTTAATCTGCTGGAATAAAATGATGCAGTATACTTCAAAAATGAGTAGCTCATTGCTACTAGTTACTAGTAACTAATTAATTTTTTAATGCAATACAAGCTAGATTATACGTTTGTAATGGCAATGGCATCTTCTGTGTAGGAGCCTTGGGATGAACAGCATATTCCAGCACTTTTCTCTGGTTTCTGTGCCTTGCTAGTGGTCCTGTCCTATCATCTTAGTCGACAAAGCAGTGATCCATCTGTGTTCTTGTAAGAACATTGGGCACTTTCCACAGATCATTTAGTTGGGAACATTTTGAACTGCTGCCGTACCTTGAAGTCCTCAAAATATGTCAATGCTCAGAAACCAAACACTGTTTGTAAGCACATATTTTTTTGTTTGTTTGATTTTTATCTCAGCTCATTGATTAAGTCCAAGCTGATGCCATCACTTGGACATGGTGAGGAAGAGGAGGAGGAGGAAATATCTGCTGAGAGCACAGACCCTCTTCCAGAGAAACTCAGAGGCTCAGTGGTGGGTACCTTTATTCACTTAATATTCAGAAATGGTCTTTTATTTCACCTGAGAATTGACAAGAGTAATCAAATGTACACTACTGTTCAAAGGTTTGGAGTCGAAGATTAAAGTTTTTGAAAGAAGCCTTTTATGTCTCTCATGTATTTGATTTAAAAGATAGCTAAAAAAGTAGTATTGTGAAATATTATTACAATTTAAAATAAGTGCTATTTGAATATACTTTAAAATGTAATTTATTCCTGTTGCATGCGCAAAAAGCAGCAAACAACAGAACATGAGGATTCACATGGTCTTCATATCACATCACGCACCTGCAGCGCTTCTGCGAGCGGAGAAAAACATAATAAAGCTAGGCTATAGGCCGATATAGGGGAGAGCGGGGCACAAAGTAACACTTTTTGACTTTCTCAAATTAAAATTAACTCACTTGTCTAGTACAAATATGTCGCTTTTTCATAATTACAGTGTATACGTTTTTCTTTATTTACCCTCCAAATTGGAAGTGAAATGTGACAACAGCCCCGTAGGGGGGGGTAATTGTAACATCTGAGGGGGGGGCACGTTGTACCATGACCTATAACCGCTTAAAATGTTATCTGTATTGAATGAAAAATTAGCGACTAAACTAAAATATTTTTTCAATCAAACTAAAAAAAATTTTTTTTGTTCAATTAAAATAATGGTGTTTTTTAAGAATTAAAAATAGTCAGATTTTGGAGTTTGACAATGAACACATTGCAACCATGCTTGGGACGGCCCACATAAATGAGCAAAAATGCTTTACATGTCTTGAAATCATAATTTCTTAACATTAAACATTGACTGTCAGTCTTTATTCACCTGTTTCTCGTCGTTTATCATTAAAATTTGTTAAAGTAAATAGTGTGAATTACATCGGTAATGTCATAGAATAGCACGGCAGGGCACATTGTAATGCAGTGTTACATCGTGCCCCATCTGCGCAACTGGAATTTAAAACTGGTTACTGTCTTCTGATAGTTAGCGAAGCATTAAAAAATAATTTAAACTGATAAATAACAGATTGGAGATTAAAATAATAGCAGATTTGTCTCATTTTAAATAAATGCAAAAACTGAGATGAAACATTTACTTCAGCCAGAAATGTTCTTTTGCTATGGTTAAATAAATGTTCAGCGATATCTTCAAAAGACGTTTGAATTTTGGCACACTTTTTTTGTCTTATATAATGTTGATATAGTAACTAATAAATACTGTAAATTTTGTTATGCTAGCACGTGTGGAAATATTTAAACCACGCGTGTTACAACTTACCCCGCGTTACTTTGTGCCCCACGCTCCCCATATAACGATAAATAGGCCTATACAAGAAATATATTTTTACATAAATAATAAATTAAGAAAACGAAAGAAAAACTGCAACAAGTAGCCTAGAATGCAGAGTTTCGGTTTATTTTTGTGCTGCGGGAAAGGAAACGGACGGCAGAAAGCGGCATCCTATTTTTCTTTAGGCTTATTTTACAAAAGCAAAAAGATTTGTTTTTATTGTGAATGTAAACAAATAAAAGCAAACCTTTTACAATTCCAATTATCTTTAGGACTAAAAGGAGTAGTTTCTTCCACTGTTAGAAGGAAAAAATTCAAATGATTGCGCCGGCGCCGCATGCGCACGCACAGTTAAGCATTGCTACCTTGACAATGCAGCCTGTTCATTATCATAATAAAATACAGTCAGTCAAACATATGGAAAAAACACACTGCTCGGTCTAAATATGTAGTAAAATCTGTGCTGTTAAGTGTTATCACAGTACTGCCGTGATGTTATGCAAAACTTTTGTTTTACGTGGATATTGGAATGTGAGTGAAGTAGGCTACATAATAAATAATATTTTGGCATTCTTGTTCTTTTCTAAATACTGTTAATTGAAAGGCTTTGTTGTAGAGTGAGGGGAACTAAAATAGCCTAGCTATGTTTACAGTGTTTATTATAATGTTTGTAAACATTTTGTGTCAGCATTAGGCCTATTTCTGAATGAAATAATAAAATGCGACTTAGACGTAATGTTTTTTTTCCCTTTAAAGAATTTTTTTTTATACGCGTAGCGCATTTCAACCATGCAGCAAACCTTTTTAACTATTTTGATAATACTAAAATAAATAAATTACTTTTTAAACCGTTTAACTGATTGAAATAATCAGTCAATTTCTTACGGTCGGTTAACCGGTTCAAATGAACATCCCTAATTCCTGTGATGGCAAAGCTGAATTTTCAGCATCATTACTTCAGTCTTCAGTGTCACATGATCCTTCAGAAATCATTCTAATATGCTGATTCGCTGCTCAAGAAACATTTCTTATTATTATCAACGTTGAAACAGTTGTGCTGCTTTTTGTGAAAACCGTAATACATTTTTTTCAGGATTCTCTGATAAACAGAAAGTTAAAAAGAACAGTATTTATTTGAAATAGAAGTCTTTAGTAACATTATAAATGTCTTTACTGTTTTGTTTTTATTGTTTTTGAACAATTTAATGACTCCTTGCTGAATGAAAGTATTAGTTTCTTTTGAGTGGAATTGTAATTTTTGCATCTAAGGAATCTTTTAGTAATCATCATTTATGACTTATATTTTATGTTGCAGAAAGAGATTTTACTGTCAGATCTGGTTGTCTGTATTCTCGCCTCAATTTTGACCTTTGCAATAACAGCCAGCACAGTTTTCCTTTCTCTACGGGTAAGTTTCTATTCCTTTCAAATTTCCTATACATAATGACCACATATTCAAAAAAGCTTGCAGTTTACATATCAACTAACAGTTTGATTCTCATCCAACGCAGCCATTTGTGTCCATAGTGCTGTATGCATTAGCAGCCACTGTGGGCTTTGTCACCCACTATCTCATCCCTCAGTTACGGAAACACCATCCCTGGCTGTGGATCTCTCATCCTGTGCTGAAGAGTAAGGAGTACTCACAGTTTGAACCCAGAGGTCAGTTCCCTGCACTTATGTAATATGTAATATGTGTCTGCTCTAATACATTGTGTTATTAATGTTAATTAATTTGAGTATACTATCTATTCAGAGGATGCGCACTTGATGTGGTTCGAGCGTCTCTATGTGGGGCTGTTGACTTTTGAGAAGTATATCGTCTACCCAGCCATTGTCCTCAGTGCACTTACTAACGATGGTTTTGCCCTCAGCCATCGTAAGAAATTAGGAATACAGTAAGTATCCTTCCAACTTATTCTTGTTGACAATTTAATACAGATATAAAAAAAAAATGTTTTACTCTTCCCATAATTTATATTAAACAACTCTAGCTGTATAATGACATTAGCATTATATAATGCTTATGTATTTTTACAGTTAGGGTCTCATTCAGAAATCAGTCTAAAATGCTGATTTGGTGCTCAAATGCATTTATTATTATCTATGTTAAAAACAGTCGTGCTGCTTAATATTTTTGTGGAAACCATAATAGTGTTTTATTTGAAACAGAAACATTTTTGTAACCATGTAAAATATTTTTGATCAATGTAATGCATCCCTGCAATTTCTTTCAAAAAATATTTTTGAAGTCTCAAAAAAATCTTACCAAAAAAAACTTTTTGAACAGTACTGTATACATGCATTTCTTTGTAACTTTCTATTTATCAAAAGAATAATGTTTAATTGTCAAATGCATCATTGTTTCCTAAAAATATTACGCAACTCAACAAAACTACACTGATAATAAAAAATGTCTTTGAGGACCACATCAGAATATTAGAATGATTTTTGAAGGATCATGCGACACTGCAGATTAGAGTTATGGCTGCTGAAGATTTATATAAATGAATTCATTTCAAAATGAATTAAAACAGAAAAGTTATTTTAAATTGTAATAATATTTCACAACAATATTTACTGTAATTTTTAAATAAATATTTGCAGCCTTGGTGAGCAGACTTGGTAAAGTACACAAAAAACATGTTTTACTGAGCATTGTGGTGGTGTTAGCAGAAGTTAGCGTCAGACCTGTGTCAGAGCCTCCCTGATTGGTCTTTGCTGTGCTTGGCTGTATGCTGCCTCTGCACCTGAGTGGCTCAGGTGTCTGTGTCTCGCTCCAGCTGTGATGTCTTGTTGATGACAGTTGCTGGGATGAAGCTTCTTCGTGCCTCCTTCTGCAATCCCAGCTACCAGTTCCTCACACTCATCTTCACCATCATCTTCTTTGAGTTTGACTGCAGCAGTGCCTCAGAGACATTCCTGCTCAACTTCTTCCTCATGTCCATCGTCTTCAACAAGGTCATTAACAAAGTCCTACACATTTCTTTTAATTTTGTATTCATGTAGATGCATTCTGTAAAACAGGTAACATAATAAAAATACAATTAAAGTCTGCAACCTTTTTTCTAACATAGAAAAAAATATGTCTATTGTGCCAGATTATTGTCTAAAATAGCTCACAGAAGACAGTACATTTAGTAACTAGTACCAAAATAACTGCCTTTGTTGTCTTGCAAACTCTTATAACAGCTCTTGGTTTTCTCAACAGCTTTGGGATCTTCTCCACAAGCTGCACTTCATTCTGTTATATATCGCCCCCTGGCAGATAGCATGGGGTAGTGCATTTCATGCTTTTGCACAACCCTTCACTGTACCTCATATCCTTACAATCTGTCCAGTTTGAGTGTTTATATTGGTAGTACATTCTGAGGACTATGTTCATTTATAATTTTAATCCGTTTAAGTAAAGGTGCTATAAACCAGGAGTTTTCAAACTTTAAGCCACAGAAATATAATGAGGGGCCTTGGGGCCGAGGATCTACGGGACCGTTAGACAGGGGGCCGGAAGAAGGGAGGGCAAGCATAAATAAGAAGTGAGGGTAGCGGCAGTGAACATTACATAGGGCAAGTGCGGGGTGTGGAAAGTGCAGTCGGAAATAATATGTATCTAGATCAACTGACCCTTTATAATTTGTATCACTGCTCTGTATTTTGCAGCCATGTGCTAAATCATTGAAAATCATTTTTTCCTCAATGTACCACGCACCCATATTGCAGAAAACACAGATTGTTGAACATTTTTGGGGGGGGCATTATCTTAAAAAAGAAAAACTGAAATATCACATGGTATCATTAGTATTCAGACCCTTTGCTCAGTATTAGAAGCACCCTTTTTGATCTAATACAGCCATGAGTCTTTTTGGGAAAGATGCAACAAGTTTTTCACACCTGGATTTGGGGATCCTCTGCCATTCATCCTTGCAGATCCTCTCCGGTTCTGTCAGGTTGGATGTAAACGTTGGTGGACAGCCATTTTTTTAGGTCTCTCCAGAGATGCTCAATTGGGTTTAAGTCAGGGCTCTGGCTGGGCCATTCAAGAACAGTCACAGAGTTGTTGTGAAGCCACTCCTTCGTTATTTTAGCTGTGTGCTTAGGGTCATTGTCTTGTTGGAAGGTAAACCTTCGGCCCAGTCTGAGGACCTGAGCACTCTGGAGAAGGTTTTTAACGTCAAAACACAGAGAAAATATCCCTGTACGTGGCCGCATTCATCTTTCCCTCGATTGCACCAGTCGTCCTGTCCCTGCAGCTGAAAAACACCCCCACAGCATGATGCTGCCACCAACATGCTTCACTGTTGGGACTGTATTTGACAGGTGATGAGCAGTGCCTGGTTTTCTCCATACATACTGCTTAGAATTAAGGCCAAAATGTTCTTTCTTGGTCTCATCAGACCAGAGAATCTTATTTCTCACCATCTTGGAGTCCTTCAGGTGTTTTTTAGCAAACTCCATGCGGGCTTTCATGTGTCTTGCAATGAGGAGAGGCTTCTGTCGGGCCACTTTGCCATAAAGCCCTGACTGGTGGAGGTGCTGCAGTGATGGTTGACTTTCTACATTTTTCTCCCATCTCCCGACTGCATCTCTGTAGCTCAGCCACAGTGATCTTTGGGTTATTCTTTACCTCTCTCACCAAGGCTCTTCTCCCCCGATAGCTCAGTTTGGCCGGACGGCCACCTCTAGGAAGGGTTCTGGTCGTCCCAAACGTCTTCCATTTAAGGATTATGGAGGCCACTGTGCTCTTAAGAACCTTAAGTGCAGCAGAAATTTTTTTGTAACCTTGGTCAGATCTGTGCCTTGCCACAATTCTGTCTCTGAGCTCTTCAGGCAGTTCTTTGACCTCATGATTCTCATTTGCTCTGACATGCACTGTGAGCTGTAAGGTCTTATATAAGACAGGTGTGTGGCTTTCCTAATCAAGTCCAATCAGTATAATCAAACACAGCTGGACTCAAATGAAGGTGTAGAACCATCTCAAGGATGATCAGAAGAAATGGACAGCACCTTAGTTAAATATTTGAATGTCACAGCAAAGGGTCTGAATACTTAGGACCATGTGATATTTCAGTTTTTCTTTTTTAATAAATCTGCAAAAATGTCAACAATTCTGTGTTTTTCTGTCAATATGGGGTGCTGTGTGTACATTAATGAGGAAAAAATTAACTTAAATGATTTTAGCAAATGGCTGCAATATAACAAAGAGTGAAAAATTTAAGGGGGTCTGAATACTTTCCGTACCCACTGTATATCTGCAAAATATTTACGATTATTTTGGTCATGTTGACACTTTCTTTTTTTCCATCAGAATTACATATTTTGTGATTGATCTCATGATTTCCAGCAAGTGTTTAGAAAGCTTGAAATGGTAATAATATAACATTTGTTTAAATGTATTTTCCTTCTCTGAGTCAGGTGTGATTTCTCATGATACTTATTAAAGTGTGAGATAGTTGGGAAAGAAATCGATTATAGCACTGTTAAAGGACTGTGGTAGTATGCTAAAAGCATCGTACCTCCAAATGTATTGCAAATATTTAGTTTTATCCTTGACGGAGCAGCTCAGACTCTGCCATGCTGCTGCTGCAGATGTTCATCACGACGCTCTTCTACACGCCACTCAGCCCTATCCTCGGGAGCACCATTTTTATCACCTCTTATCCACGGCCTGTAAAATTCTGGGAGAGGAACTACAAGTAAGATGCCTGTAATTTCCACGTATACATGAAATACGCATTCGACCTTCAGAGTGACGTAATGCACTTTCAGCCAGCTGCATACTCGAGTGTGTGTTTCTGTCTTCTAGGACACTAGAAAGAACAAGTGCATATTTTATTGTGTTGAGAACAGCTGTTGAGGATGGACATGTTTGGCATGTACTTGCCTTGTTTCCTCTGGGACAAACGTTCCTTTATCTGAAGTCCAACAGTCTGTAGTAGCAGAGAGAAAACCACACTATGGTGAATTATTGATGTAGTTTCTACACACAAATGTGATGGCACAGAATGTTTCTGTTGTTGATATTAAACTTGAATGGTTTAATGCACAGGCATCAGATTAAATGGGGTGTTTGGCATGACTGAATATTTCACTTCATGAACTTTTCTTTTGGTTTTTCAGCACCAAACGAATTGACAATTCCAACAGCCGACTGGTGTCTCAGGTTGACAAAGAGACTGGTAAATACGGTCTTCATCTATACATGTCACACACACTGAACAGCTGACTGCTGTGAAAAACTGTACAAAAAATGTCCCATCTGTGTTAAAGGAATAGTTCATCCACAAGAGACAACAGTGTCATTTTTGTTAACAGTGTCAGAACAACGCTGCCACCATGCTGCAAGTTTATGACTTGCGCAAGCTGCTCATCACTTATTACCTTAAGGTACCAGCAACACTGTTGTGGGACTTTATATTTTAGAATAAATGAAGCAGTTGTAGTAGTTCAGTATACTTTTGGTATATAGGACTAAGAATTGTAAAGAATTTAACTGTTCTGGTTCAAATCACTCTTAACAATTTAATTAACAGCTCTTTTAATAGCTGTAAAGAATTCAAATTTGGAAAAAAGAAATGAAATTTCATAGCCAAATGATTAGATAACATTTAAAACCATTCTTGCAAAAAGTGTTTACACAGACTTTTACAATTATTTTTTAGAAGCATAAATGCGAAACAATAATTTTTTTTTTAAATCTGACTTTCAGCACAAGGTATCATAAACTTGCTGAGAAAAATGGGTATCATACACTAAACAACTGAGGGTCACACAAGTGACGCATGACAAATTATAAACAATATGTGTTCTAAAATCAGCTCAGAACATCAAACATGTTCAATATGCTTCTACTGAATGGAATCAGAGTCTGATGCTACGATGCTGTGATTCTACGATTTTCCGTGAAATCTGTCAACTCAAATCTGCAGACCAGTTCTGACTTTCAGCAACTAGCATTGACTCCTTCAGAGTCAGAGTAAATCAGGGCAAAAATCTGTGCAAAAGTCGTGTAGTGTATTCCAGCTTTCTGTAACTTAAGTCTCACAGTTCGTTTTAAGCTATGTGTTTGATTCATTCAAAAGGATTGACTGTTCAAGAGTGAGACTACACTAGTTGCACTGTATGTCTTTTATTTGCTAAAAACAACTGATTAATTTAGGCATCGGTCTGTTTCGCACTATACATTCAGCAGAGATGTTGTAGCACCACTGAATGAGTAGTATGGGAACACTGTCAAGAGTATTTTAGTGTTGTGTTCCATCCACATCAACAGTAGAATGAACGTTTGAGAACTATTTCTATTGAACTGATTCATACCCCTATATAACATGTACTAATGCCCTATTGCTTTATCTCTCAAGTTGTCTATATAATATAAACATGATTTATATGTAGATAAATTTCATATTATACATATGAAGTACCTACAATGTCCTTGATTTACTGTGGCAGGTTTATTATTTATGATATAGTGAGATGGACGGCACTCATGTCTCTGTATTTTCAATCATTTCTATCTTCAGAGTATCATCTACTACCTGGTGATCAGCCCCAAGCTGCAGATATGGGTTAAAGACCAATCCATGCAGGAAGCCCTGCAGTCATACACTAAATGGCATCATATTGAGAAGGACCCGGCTGTGTTCAGCATGAAGATTGATGAGGACTATGTCCACTGTCTGCAGGGGGTCACCAGAGCCAGCTACTGTAACGTCTACCTGGAGTGGATCCAATACTGTGCCAACAAACTAAAGGAGGTGAGGAGACACAAATGACATTTATTAGTGTGACTGAAGGCTGATTATACACTGTTAAGGTGATCTAAAGTTCTTTTAATCTAAAGTTTCGTTTTTTGTCCTCAGCCAGTAGACAGCGATGAAGATTCTCCCTTAGTTACTTTGTGCTTTGCTCTATCTGTGCTTGGAAGGAGATCCCTCAGCACAGCAGCGCATAACAGATCTAACAGGTACACTTCTCAACAATAGTGTTGTCATATTAAGACAAAGATAATGTGTACTGCCATAAAAAGAGATTTCATGTTTCAGTGATTTCCGCTGCAGTCTGGAGTCATTCCTCTATGGTTTCAACACGCTGTTCAAAGGTGACTTCCATATTGCTGCTAAGGATGAATGGGTTTTTGCTGACATGGACCTGCTACAGACGGCGGTGGCCCCAGCCGTGAGAATGAGTCTGAAACTTCACCAGGTGAGATGACTGGATGTCTCATGTCTGGATATGACACAACATGACAGACTATTCACAGCCCATTTACCTTTAAGTATCTCAATAATTGGACTTATACAGGACCACTTCACAAGCCTGGAGGAGACGGAGGAGCCTGCCGTGCTTTACGAGGCCATAAGCAACTACAGAACCAGTCTAGTGATATGTCACGAAAGTGACCCCGCCTGGAGAAGAGCGGTACTGTCCAGTCGAGACACCCTGCTCACGCTCCGGCACATGGTGGATGAAGGCGTGGATGAGTACAAGATCATCATGCTCTACAAACAACATCTCAGCTTCAAAGTTATAAAGGCAAGAGAGCAAAACTATATTTTAGATTATAAAAATATATTTTATTTTGTTGTTGAAACGGATCACAAAACTCATGGTTCGAATCATATTACGGATTTTGAGTCACGGATAGAGTAATTTTTCGGATGAGCAAAAAATAATAAATAAAAACCCCATTAGTGAAAGCTTACTTTAAGTACTTCTATACCACAGCAAAACTACTAGCTTTAATAAAGTTAGTAATAAAACAAGAGCAATTACACAAATTACAAGCTATAGATGAATACAACAAAAACACAGTTACAACTAAAGTCAGGAACGTAGCAATTCAGGTGCAGACAAGGTAATAATTAAGTGTAAAATAACAAAAGTGCTCATGCACAAGTGATAATACAGTTAATCGCTGCTAGGAGCTGTGCGTGTTATTTGCATATAGCAGACAGAAACAGGTATTTATAGGTTGCTGTCTCTTTAAGACCAAATGCACGAACCTAATACTGACACACATCCGTTTTTTTCTCAGCTGTTTACGTTCACTTAAGACATAACCGACTGTGTTTACTAGAATACTTGCCAAAACAGGTATTTTAACATAACTTTGTGTGTATGTGAAAGAGGAATCAATTCGCTGTTCACACGGTGTCTCTCTCTCTGCGTGTGTGCGGTAGCGGCTGAGCGTACAGAAAACAGCGTGCAAATTAAAATTGCTTAAATGTGTAAACTGCCAAGACAAAACATGTGCAAATGATAAACTTTAACTCTATGACGGTTAAACTTAACAGTTAATCCACAAATCACATGCGTGCCAAACCGTGGGGCCTGGTCCCTACGGATCACGGATCATCTACGATCCGTTGCACCCCTAATATTATTATATACATATAAAACGTCAACATTTTTGGAGTAACATTTTATTAATTACTTTTTTTATGAATTCATACGTTTATTCAAAAAGTACACATATCTAAAGTGACAAAGACATTTATAATGTATACAACAGAAGCAAAACTCTTTTTATCCATTCAGATAAATAAAGAATGTGTGCGAGGGCTGTGGGCTGGTCAGCAGCAGGAGCTCATCTTCCTCCGGAACCGCAATCCTGAGCGTGGAAGCATCCAGAACTCGAAGCAGGCTCTGCGAAACATGATCAACTCCTCCTGTGACCAGCCCCTGGGTTACCCCATGTTTGTGTCCCCACTCACCACCTCCTATACGGGAACTCACAAGCAGATCAGGAACATATGCGGCGACCCTCTCAGTTTGGAGAGCATTCGCACCTGGCTGCGTTCCAGGTGGTTTCGGTATGTATGAGGAATAATTCACACAAAAATGAAAATGTGCAAAAAATGTACTCACCCTCAGGCCATCTAAGATCTTGATGAGTTTGTTTCTTCATCGGAACAGATTTAGAGAAATTTTGCATTGCATCACTTATCTACCAATGGATCCTCTGCAGTGAATGGGTGCCGTCAGAATGATAGTCCAAACAGCTGATAAGAACATCACAATAATCCACAAGCAATCAGCATGACTCCAGTCCATCAGTTAACATCTTGACGTGAATAGCTGTGTGTTTGTTAGAAACAAATCCATCAAGACGTTTTTAAACTTCAAACTGTTGCTTCCGGGCCAAAGTATGAGTGCTCTATCCGTAATATTGCTTTTTTTCAGTCAAAAAAGCGGTCTCACCTGAATCAGAAGAGAAATATGCACAAATTAAGCGAAAGAAGTTCTAAACAAGTCTGTTGGTGGATTTTGATGTGAGAGGACAACAGGGGGAAGAAGCGTTACTATTTGGCCAGAAGCGACGGTTTAAAGTTAAAATGCCTTAATGATGGATTTATTAAAAATACACAGCTCACAAGACATTAACTGCTGGACTGGAGTTGTGAGGATTACTTGTGGATTATTGTGATGTTTTAATCAGCTGTTTGTTGAACTTAAACTTTCAGCTAATTTGCATTTTTGGGTTAACTATTCCTTAAACAAGTCCTCTCTGTTTCTATAGTCTGTAAAGGTCTTTTTCTAAACCTTCCTTGCACTTTCTAGGGTGAGGAAAGATAACCTTACCAGCTGTAACAGTGGCATGAACATGGAGGATGTGGATTGTGCTGGTTCCTCCTTAAGTCAGAATCATAACTCCGCCACATCCCAGAGCCTGAGCCTTTATCACGGCCGCCCACGCAGCTCCCAGTCCAGACACCACAGAGGTCAGAACATACTATATGAATCTGTACAGTTTGTAGTCCTAAAGCCTGTAAGGAAATTAACATATTAGTTCAAATAATATTTTCCCCACAGCTCACCGGGAGTATCGCAGTCGCTCAGTGCAACCTCAGGGCCAGCGGCCCCCTGTCACCAGCGGATCGGGTCCCATCCTGGACAGCCAGCACGGCTCGGGCTCTGGAGGCCCCGGGCTGGTGCAGTGCCTCTCCAACAGCCAGCTGTCCTTCAACACCTCCTCCATTGCCTCTGTCTTTTCCCAGGTGCCTCGTTTGTCCACAACAGGGCCTCTGGCTTCAGCCACAGGTCAGCATCGCTCCAGCCAGGTGTCTTCCTCCAGCTCCACACTAAGCCTGCTGTTTGGCGAGCGGAGCTTCTCTAGTGGCTTGGTCATCTCGGGCCTCTCTGCAGCTGAGGGGGGAAACACCAGCGATACACAGTCCTCAAGTTCTGTCAACATCATCCTGGGCCCGTTCTGTCGCTCGAGTCGTGCAACACAGGTGAGATGATGTCTTTGAGGTGTTTTTACAATGATATACAAAACATTTTGTTGTTAAAGTATTTTCAAGAAACAAAAGCTTGGACTGCTATTAGCCTCCAGATAATATACAGAGGATTTTGGCAATTTTCACCACATGCTAATTCCCCATTCAAAGGTTTTTATAGACAATCTAGACATATAAAGCAGAGGCTAGTGAAACACTTAAAAAACACTTCAAAATTATTTATAACTTAGAAAAAAAGGATGTTTATAACACTTCACACTATAACATTTCAGATTAATCATTCAAATTAATCAATTTGCAGTGTTCTTTCACTTCTTTGCCTTATTTAACTCTCAAAATGTTATGCACCCAGGGTCCAAAATGAACTTCAATTGGAAAAAAAAAAAATTGTTCCAGACAGTAAATATTTCATATCCACCATCCATCTGCATTGTACATGATTTTTTTTATTAAATAATGCACTTATGTCCCTAAAAAGATCATTATTTGACATTGTAATAATTATGAACACCCCCCCCCCCCCCCGTAATTGAGCTAGTCTCAGTTTCATATTTTTGTTTTGGTGGATACATTTTTTTATAATATACTACTGTTCACAAGTTTGTGGTCAGTTTTTTTTTTTTTTTAAAGAAATTAATACTTTTATTCAGCAAGGATGCATTAAAATGATCAAAAGTGACAGTAAAGACATTTATAATGTTACAAAAGATTTCTGAAGCATCACGTGGCACAGAAGATTGGAGAAATGGCTGCTAAAAATCAGGCGTTTTTACCATCACAAATTACATTTTCAAATGTATTAAAATAGAGAACAGTTATTTTCAATTGTAAAAATATTTCACAGTATTACTGGTTTTACTTTAATCAAATAAATGAGACATAAGAAACTTCTTTCAAAAACATTTAAATATCTTAACGATCCCAAACGTGTGGATGGTAAGAATAAACTACACAAGGTCTGGAGTTAACTTCTCATGGTAAAACAGTTGAGAAAATTGTTTTCTTTAATAGGGTTTCACATCTTTTATTTGAATATAATGGATTTTTTAAGTTAATTTTGGACCCTGAATGTACCTAATCAACCTATTTTTTTTCTTCCCTCTTTCTCCTTTCAACCGGTTTTTCTTTTTATATTTATTCTCTATTTTTGTAATAGAGAAATAAGTGACTTTTACAGATTTGGAATTTAGAGTAAAAAGTTATTGCTGAAATTCTTAATTCTTTCTTTTCAGCAGTGGACATCAGAGGCGTATGAGAGCATAGATGCCACCTCCACCATTGCCACAGGACCCAAGGTCCACAGCACAGACAAGAGCCAAGACGACTCCACTTCAGCCTTCCACGAGACCACATGAGACCACAACCACCAAATGCCTCAGCCCAGCATGGGGGGGGGGGGGGGGGGGGGGGGGGGGGTGACGCTTGAAAAGGCAAAACATTTTTATGGCTATAAAAAAAAGATGTATGAGAGTGGGCAAAAGCTTGTTACTGTCCATCTCTGAGATCAAAGTGGAATCTGATGGCTACAAGTATTTACATTTGCACTTTGAGTGTATGCACTTCATGAACACCATCACTGACAGCGGTGATTATTTTTATAGTGGCAAAATAAGAATTGTTGCCTAAGTTATGTAAGATCACGTGACTAAAAAAAAGTGTCAGGGATGGTTACATAGTAGTTTTCTTGCACAGTGCTGTTTTGAAACGTGTTGTGATCCAGATGTGTCATTGGTATATATTAACATACAAGCACTACAAGGATTCTGAACTGGTTAATGATGCATTAAAAGCAGTGACAAGAAAAATTTTCTTTCTGTAAATCTTCTAAAAAAAACAACAGCTAAAAGTTGCCATGCTCACTATTTGGCACATGCTATATGCACTTTTTCCTCTGATATTTTACCATTAATAAGATGATTAATTGGCCCATGGAAGATTGTTTTTAAATTGATCTTTACATCCCTGAGTATGGCAAGCACAACTTTATTCAATAATTCCTCCAAGAACTACAAGAGTTACATGGATCTGGAACTGTAGTTGATAAAAGCAAAACATGCATATTTACTATAGGAAACATGGGGCTTCCAGTATATTTATTATGTGATAAAGTCTGTATGATGTGTTGTAATATCAAATATTTCATGGTAAGTCTAGCCCTTTAATATTATTTGCATATTATAATGCTCCCATAAATAGGGAGATCTCCAAAACCTAAAAATCCACTCCCATGAACACAATTTGAATAAAAAAGTTGAAAAAGAATCTGAATTTTGTCCTCATTCATTTTATTATATATATCTCTATACAGTACCAGTCAAAAGTTGCACCATCACATCTGACAGATGTTTTTCTTATGACCCGTTTTGATCTAAAATTAATGATTAAATAATTAAAAATTGTTTTGTAAATAAATAGACATTGTGCCTATGTATGAATGTCTTTACAAAAGCAATATTATAATTAATTATTACTATTTTATTTTAATTGATTAGAACAAATGAACATCCTTTAATTTGTGCTATTTCATAGTTTTGATGATTTTACTATTATTCAAAATATGGAAAATACGAGAATGCCAGTACTTTCAATGCACTTCAGTGATTATAATATTATTGTCTGGGGAGTAAAGACAAAAATAGTTAAACACATTGCAACCAGAAAAAAATGAATTTAAGTGAAGAGCCTGATGTGGAGATCTTCCAAAAAGAACCATCAGAGCTCATGTGAATCCTCTGAGGAGAATGTGATAAGACTTTAGTACAGTTCTCATGTATGTGAGGTTGACAAAGTCAATTACTTGACATGTCATTCCTGTGATCTGTGCGTTAAACCAACCATGCCAAACCACTATTGCTACAATGTCAGGAGATATTTTTTGTTTAAACTTTGCACAAGCCATTGCAGACTAAAGCCCCGTTCACAGCAAGAACGATAACTATAAAGATAACGATATTAGCGTCCACACCAGCGAACGATATCGTCTGTTTATTCTAAGCGCACGCTCGTCTGCCGCTTTAAATTCTCCAGCTTGTTACAGCAGGATGGATTCTGATTGGATGTCAATTTTTTATGGTTCATCAGCTGGAAAAAAATCGTTTTGAAAGTGATTCCAACGATATTGTTTCTCTTTGTCTTTATCGTTATAGTTGTGGTGTGGGACTCTGCTATTCTTTAATATTGAGAATGATTTTTAGAACTATATCTTTATCGTTATCTTTATAGTTATCGTCCTTGGTGTGAACTGGCCTTAAGAAGTGAGTATAAAATGACTTTTCATGTTAGTGTCATACATTGCTCCACAAATGACACAGTTATTTTGCACTTTAGCTATTTAGTACAGTATGTTACCATGTGTTAGACAGACAGAAGCAGCACCATATTGTAAGTTACTTTATTTGATGTCTACAAATACATTTGTTCTCTGTTTTTATAGTGTTCATGCAGGAGTACATGTGATCGGAATGATGCCCATCTGCCTGGGCTCAATTGTTAATAAACAAGTACTGCCTTTCTTGAACTGAACCGCATCAATTTACAGTAAACTAATTTCATTACTGTAAGTAAAATTTCAGTCATTCCACCAAGTTTTGAGAGTTCAGCACAGAATACCGTATTTAAATATGATCACTTATAAAGAAACTGCTAATATTTCCAATATATGTTCATTTCTAAAACTCCTCCTAGAGATTCAGTGTTATTTTCTGCAGATTGCAGTACTTCTATATATACTTGTACTTGTATTGTGTTGACTAAACTATTTTAAATAGCAACGCATGCCAAATATAAAATATCTTTTTTTTTTCTTTTATGAGTTATGATTTACAAAGGCATTATAGTTTGTCCTCTGGTATTAAAAACAAGACATATATGATTGAATACTCAGTTTATATTAAAATAGGTGATTTATTAGAACTCGTATCATGGCACAGCTCTAAAGTACGCCTTCAGTGAAGGCCTGATCTGGGTCTGATCTTAGGAGAAACAAAACAGGTCAAGTCTGTATTGTGTAAGAAAAAAAATATTGTGACAATGGGACGAAAGATTTGATATTTCATTATGTAACATATAATAAGCACCAAACACTTGTATAATAAGCACAACTTGTAACCAGGATGATGATGGTTTTTGAGCAGAGGACAATGACGCAAGCTGAAAGGCTAAAAATGCTGAAATACTATCAGTTCACACTTATTTCCAAAGATCTTGGCTTTAACATTTTCCTGCATGTGCCCCAAATGTCTTTTGCTTACAGCGTGCATCATGCATTCAATCCTAGAGAAGAGCACAGGCTTTTAAAAGACAAACATCTTCCCTTGGGATAATAGCTATAAATCATAGATCATGGCCTAAACATTCAAGGCACTTCAGGGTGACTGTGATCAACTGTGATACAGAAGTCAGTTTGGCTCCAGAGTCTGTGAAAGATGCCATGAAATTATAGCAGTTGATAATTCTTCATTTTCATCATAGCATAAATGTACACAGGGCTTCTCTATCCCTTCTAACCATTTTGAAATTGTTTGGTATATTTATATAGAAATATCTGACAATTGCAACTGGCAGGTTGTTTGTGTTATTGGAGCAGCTAAACTATGTTTTGTTATAATATGTAAAGTTACTAATATTGTGATACACAATATTTTAGCAATAAGATGTTGAAATGAAATAATTTAGTATTTACTCTGGAGTTAGTCATAGTCAGGCTGTTTTATCTGGAAAACAATTGGAATGTAATTGTGAACTGATTATAAAGACACAACAACTTTTGAGAATCCAACGATGAGGCTTTAGTAACACAACAATAAATGAACTATGAATTATGATTTTAAAGTCAGGCAACAGATTTTTAATGAAAAATGTTACCTGATCTCTTTCCAGTTCCATGTGATAGTGAAAAATGATTTAATGAAATAAAAGCTGATGCATGAAGCCTTCTTCCTTGCAATATTCATATATATTGATGGTCATTAAAATTCAGGTTACCCTACATGACCCTTCAAATCAATGGCACTGATGAATGTAAAAAGCATATTTCATGTGCTTACAGTGAATAATTGTGAAGCGTGTAGCACACTACTAATGCTGTGACGCTACCGATCAAGTACTACTGAGTGCTGTTAACACTTTTTTTCCTGTAACTACAGCAATCCGTATATCACATAACACAAGCATATGCTGTAACAGTTATAAGGTATAAATGAGTGTTTTCTTTAAACAGCAAATGTGTCTTTGCTTGGGCATAAATTGTCAATCTTTTGTTTAAACAGGAAGAAAAGCAACATAACTAAAGTATGAGAAGTTTAATCAATGAGGTTGAGCTAAAATTCACTCCCTTAAAAGCACCTGCTAGTTCACCAGTGGCTCTAAACCAAGTCAACACAATCAAAATGCGTGCAAGCTATGTTGTTTTTCGAGGTTCGCTCTTCTATATTAAGCATATGGAGAGAACAGAACCAAGAGGTAGATATTCTTGTTCGTGAAAAGCGTGTTTAAAGTGCCTAAAGTAGCCCTTCAACCTTTGCAAAAAAGACTGAAGCACCCTTAAAAACAAGAATAGACACTTGCTTCATCCACAAATAATTAAATTACTTCCCTCCTGCCCAGTGCAGCTCCAGAGCCCAGAGTTTTCCCATCACTTGAACAAATAAACTTCAGCATGCACAGTACCTTACATTCAATATGCAGTTTACATCAATAGTGAACTGTCAACCCACAGTAGACACAACACAGATTTCTTTCAATCTTAACGTAGTAGCTTTTTCATCAAGAAGGATTTTATATATGACATATTATGTGACCGAAGAGACTAAGGAATATCAGAAAAAGGGCAAATGTAAACCAGTGTTCCACCCAATTTCAGGAAACCACTCCTCAGTCACTAATTATTCCAATATGACAATTAAGATATTTGCATAGGCAATATGGGATTAGCCCTTAAATAGTATGTTTCCTGAATTCTTTGTGAGTATATATCATAATTATGCTGAAAGGAATTAACAAACAAACAAAATGCTACTCTTCTTAGTAAACCCTCGGTATACATCTCAATTACAGTATCAGGCTTCAAGTAGATCAAAATAAACATTAACTTTATGAGAAAAAAAACAACTAAGCATAACGAGAGGTAGTGGAAAACCAATTAAAATGAGACCTCGTCCATGAGGACGGCGCTCCTATAATCACATAGCACAGGCTCCACTTCATTTGCTTAGAAAAGGAGCCTTTTGGCAAGAAAGAATATTTTTCCAAGTCATACCATGCTTATAAAATCATTATCAACAGCTGTTAGCCATCACTGTGACAGCCGTCAAGTGGAAAAACTCCTGAACTCTCGAAATCGGATCAAACATTAGCAGCAAAAATGAAGTTGAGGCATTGAAATTAAACAAATAACTACTCTCAAAATGATGGTTCACTGTAAATGGGACCAAATGTGACATTGCATGCTCTTTTATAATCTGCAATCTAATAAATAATGGGTGAAAATGTCAAATTTGTTGTCATTTACAGAATGATACTTTGAATAATACCTTTGTCTGTGAAACTGATTTTTTATGATATGTTTATAGTTTTTATTAAATGATTCCGTCTGCAGTACAATACAGTATCATAATACTGCACTAATTTCCATTCTTTATTTGCCTCCAATTTTTTTGTCAATAATAAGAACTTATACCTTTGAGTGATACACTTCAGAGGTATGATTAAAATGTATCATCACTTAAATGAACACATCATGATTATCTTCCATTGTGATTTTTTAAAAATCTATCCATATCTGCTTTAAAGTGACCCATAAAAATCTTAAATAATCATATTCACTTTGTTCCCTGTCCAGTAATTTCAATAACCTCTATGATGTTGGACTTCCTGGATCACTGACAGATTGAAATAGTCATACAGTCACATTATTTTTCATTGACATTTATCGTAACACTTACAGTAAGTGTGTGTCAGTTTCGTCAACCTCTGATTTCCCCCCTTAAAGATAGTTTGGTAAATGTCCATGTGTCATGCAGGATCTTTCTTTTTTTAGAGCAAGACTATTTTGATTTATTGCCCATTTCAATAATGACATGAATTTTTTTTCTTTTAAAACAAACAAGAAAATTCAATAATTTTGTTTTAGAAACGTGGGAAAGCCAAGCTTCCCATGATGGTTCGCTGCTTCAGTAAGTAAACTACTATTCGGTTTGTAAAACAACATAAATGAAGGAGCTACTCACATTGGCTGATGCTCAAACACACAAATACTTCAAAGAAGGATAGCTATGCACTCTGAAAAGTGACAAAGGTCGTCATTTTAATGTGGTAAACCTGCAGAGTGAATGGCACTTAACTCTCAGAGCACCAGTAAGAAAGCCCAACAACAACACACTTGATCATGACTTACTTAACAAACGTTAATTCATTGGCACAAGAGTTCAGGGAAAATTACACTTTGAGGTTGGGTATGGTGACCAGAAAACGTTGGTTTAAATGCAATTCACTCTTGAATTACTCAGCTAAAAGGTGAGAGAGTGATTTAACACACCAGTATTTTAAATATCGTGTTTTCATGCACTGGCTGCTGCGATTGCAATAGCACATAAATGTCTAGAAAATTGAACAGCAACATTCAAGTTTGAATCCAACAACATGGAGCTGAAAAGCTGTCATCCTTGAGGGACACACATCTAAACCTCTAAAGGAAATCATCTGTTATAAGTATCATCTTCAACATGATGCTTCCCGCAGAGGTTCACATCATATCTGGGTTGAGTATTGCAATGTGTACATGACACAACAGAAGAAACGCATGCTGGAGAAAAGTATTACAAAAAAGACTGACTTGTTTTCGGTTTTCGATAACCTGCCGTTTTCCGAGCTGTGAAAATGACCGAGAATGACTGCTCCTCGTCGCAAAACAGACAGAAACCAAAGTTTCCCTGATGGATCCGACTTCGTCGCGCAACCTCATCGAGCAGCTCTCGGCGATCACAGTTATTTTAAACAGATCTCGTGTAACTCTCAAAAACAAGGCATAGTGTTCACTACACTTTTGTTTAATAAAATACATTTCTGTAATGTGTAAGACAATTCGAAGCTCTTTTAAGAACCTCCAGAACGTTGGTGAGTGATTTTCAAGCAATTCTCGGTCAATCCAGCGAAGCTTACAGCCCATGACATACAGTACCTGTGCTTCTCTCTGTTAGTTATGGACTGGGAGGGGCTAGGAGGACTCACACAATAAACTGTGTCGTCACCAGCATCAGCAGCTTTTGTGCCCTTACTCATTGTCGAGGCATTGTGATTTTTGCAGAGAGAAAGAAATGTTCATGATTCATTTAGCTGCCCAATCACACTAGCTAGCCCTTATGTTTCCCAGTTAAAGAACTGTCGACACGCAAAGAAAGAGTTTGGACGGCAAGACGGTGATTACGCTTCCCAGTTTCTCTTTTACAAAAGAATTGGCACAGCTAATTTTCCCTTCGCTTACGAGAGCTTTACAATGTTCTCTCCCCATGACAGCATAAAAAAAAACTTTTTTTTTTTTAATTCAAAAAAACATTGTAGTCCGGGGCTTAAATGTCAAACTGGAGTAAATTCCATAACCTTGTTTCATGCAAAGGTTTTCTAGCTTAACATCTACCGGCGCTTATCCGTTTGTTTTTTGATTTTCTTTAAAAAAAAATAATAACATTATTCAGCTGTCCTCAGATATGGGAGGCATAAAAGATGGAAAGGATCAGGTAGAAAGAACATAGAGAGATAAAGAGAACAGGTGAGGTAAACAGGAATAGAGAGGAGATTTGAGGAGTCAAAAGAGACAAAACAGGTGAATGAAAAAAAGACAAGTAAGTTGAGAGTAGGAAGTATGGAGCTGTCAGTTTTCCTACACGTTTTTTCTGTGTCACAGTTGCCTGAGCAGCTCATATTGGCACTTAAACAGAACTGAACTTCAGGGTCACTAGTGGATGCTCAGAATTGCTTAACTACTCACTCTTGAAATAAGAAACATCACACCTTTTGAAAGTGGCACCTTGGGGCTTTTTCGTCACAAATGTTCTTGCTGAAACCTAGGTGTCTAAGCAGGCCCTCTTGCTGTTAAGGAGATCCCTGTAAACAGATGAGTTGAGAAATCTGGGGAAGGAGTCTCTGTGCATGAGGGTGTAGATCTGAAGCTGGGCCTCCTCATACATCGTACTGCTGGGTTCTGCCAGGCTTTGGTTGATGACTTCCCTCACCCGTGAATCCAAGCTGACCTGCCGAACGACAACAAATGTAAAGATCAACAACTTTACACAAAGATCTAAAAACACTGCTTATATTTAAACTTTGTGTGAAATTTTTTACTAGATTGAAAATATTGCATATATAATTTTTATTTTAATCCAGAGACAATTTTTTTAAAACATCAAGAAAAAAACCCAACTTTTAGAGAATTTAGACCATTTAGAGATTTTTTTTTTAATTGCCATTTTAATAAGAACTAATATCTTCTAGCTTTGTGTGAAATATTGTATGCAAAAATTTATTTTTTAATTCAGAAAAAGGTGTACACATAAAACACCCTTATATACCCATGAACAATGATCACAAATCACATCTTTAGCAAACTTCAAATCACATTTTTATTGTGAGATGGCATAAAAAACCTCACCAAAAATATTGAGTTTTCATATGCAAAAAAAGTTTATCTTAAAGGCTATATATTTAATTTTTCGCCGCTAGAGGGCGCATATTCAAAACAAACAAAGAAACAAAGGTGTAGTTAGATGACTGAGTGTGGAATCATGAGAGTTGTCGTCTTCATCCCCACAGCCGAAGCAATCCAACGGGACTCAGGCAGAAATCATGTTCATGGATGAGCTAATGATTTATTAACGTAGTAGAATGAAGCAGGGTGAGGCTGAAAGCCGTCGAAGTGAAACGAGGCCGCTGAACGAGCGTGACACACGGCTCGAAAGCAGCGGAGCTTTTATTATGCCACAGTCGACCGCTTCCGCTCCTTCCGGTCGTGCGCATGTAGGATGTATCATACTAGATCCGTTTGAAAGTTATTTTATAATGCTATTCTGTGCGGTCGTCACCGGTCTATTCGAACGCACAACATATTAAAGCGTCTTTCGTGTTTCCATGTTTTCTACAAAACAAAAGCGACGGAAAGCGAGGGGTTATGACGTCATTGGCAGGAGACACAATGACACTATGGACACGGTCCGTGTCACTAGTTAAAATTGCTTATTTCTCTGGATTTAAACATTCTTCGAAACATTTGGGATAATGTAAGTACACAAGTCAGCAAAATATATAACACTGTTCTAGTGGTTTTTGGATATTTTAATAAAAAAATCTTACATATTGTGCCTTTAAAATAACAATCTGAATAACATCATTAATCTGGAAGCTTTTCATTAAGCATGGTACAGTCAAAATATTTTGAATAAAAACAAAAAAAAAAAAAATGTTGCCCAAGAAAAAAAACTCCAAATGCTCTTCATTTGACTAAGTAACAGGAACAAACACACATAGCACCCAATACTAAGAAAAAATTGTAGGTGGCCAAACAAATAAACACAACTGTTCAGAGAATTCTCCTGCCACAAAACCGCTTGAGAATATCTTTGTTTTGGCCATTTTAATAGATGAATTATGAATTAATACAATTCTTATATTTTTATGCTGTTCATAAATTTGATTTATTTTCGAATGTATTGCAGCCGACAGACAGCATGTTTTTTCGTAGGGTAGTGGGGGGTTGTACACACCGTTTCTAACCTCTTTTCGGCGAAAGAATGGAGACGTCTCTTCATAAATGATCCTGGCTTGTTCATCGTAGCAGATGAGTTGCTTTCTTCTTCAGTTCCTCCTCACAGGCGATCCAGGAACAATCCTTTTTCTTCTTTCGCTGTACTACTCGACCGCAAGAACTCCCGAAAGCATCCCCCCTTCGGAGAGCGCATCACATCCTCTCAAGCTCCGTGACCAGGGGCAACCCCCCCCCCCCCCGCCCCCCCCCCCCCCCCCCCCCAACCCCCCCCCCTCATCTCATCCATTGTGGGATGCCTTCAAATGGGATACAATAAAAAAAAGCAGGAACTACCCGATTATCCAAACACTTTACTTCAGCTGTCCATTACATAAAGTGCAAGTAAATGGCTAAGGTCCCTTGATTTACGAATTAACACTTGCATTGGAAAAGGACTTAGGACCAACACTTGTGCGATTGTTTTTTTTATATCAGTTCATTTTAAGATTGTTACAAAATTGCATTCCATTTTAAGTAAATGTTGCTCATCTTTAACTGGATGTTGGAGTAAACTATGAACACAACAACTATATATATAAAAAAGCACCAACATCTTTAACATATAAGAGGTTCTAACAACCTCACGGTTTCCTCTCGCTTCTATGCTATCATCTTTGTATCATGTTTGCCTCTCTGAAACGTTCCTTCTGATCCTTCATTCTAGGTGAATAAGAGAGGTTAGAGACACAGCAAGTCTCTGTGGCATTTGAAACAATGTTGCTCGTCTTGATCATCACTGCCGGTTAAACATCTACGGTAAAACTATGATGGAACTACACGTGCTATTCCAGTAACATAACCACAGGTGTTCAAAGGGTCCATATCATGAAAAACCAATTTAATCTTTTGAAATCAAGTATTAAAATGTAAACATATTATACCTATTCCCAGTGGTTACAACATTTTAATGGCACAACTCAAAGTTGTAAATATATAATATATATATATAATACTATTTAGTTTTTTCTACTTCAAAACGTCCTAATTTAATTCAATGCTACTTGCCGTTTCTTTGTCATTTTTTCTCTCTCAAATGTTTCTCTCACTCCCATCTGGCCCCCAGTTTGGAAAAAAAACGTCTAACCATAATCGAAGTACTAAAGTACTAAAATTCCTCCTCTAGTCCAAAAAGAGCATTTATTGAAACTAAGCTACAAATGACAGGTAAACATCCACTGTGTTTCTCAATCCAAGTCTCTGTAGAGCAAGTATAATTGGGTTTGTTAGCCATGGGGTTCGACAAGCTGACAAGACTCTAAATATATAACATGTACTACACAGCCGTTTTGCATGTGATGTGGGACAGAAATAGCCATTTACTGAGCAGATAATGGCAGTGTGTAGTGGGGGGATGGCTGTGGAAACCCGAGGTTACAGAGCATGGTTTGTACTGCCTCCTCAATGTTTTCTTTATTTCGTGCAATATTTGTATTCATTCATGTTATTTATAGTCCCCCTGCAAGCTGTGCTATGGCCTTTCCAATCTTTCTTTGTTCAATGGCCCAGCCTCAAACTCCAACTGCTTTTTTTCCCCATCTTTTTACAAGCTAATTTAACCCTTTAAGGAACACTTATTCTTACAATTTTTTTAAAAGACTAACACCAGATTGGTTGTTTCTAATAAAAAAAACAGGACTGAATGTTGTTTGTTTGTATATACAATTAAAAAAATAATTAATTAAATTAAAAATTAAATAACGGACGGCTGTGAATAACGGAAGGTTATTTTCCTCCCTTTAGTATTAGTGACACTGTTGAGGTTTTCACATAGATATGTATAAGTAGATGCCACATTCAACCACACCAGACATGTCGATGCGTCTGCCATTGGAATGGTCGATGTGTCGTCACTCACACTTTGCTCACAATAAAAATCAAGGAGTTTTAGGATGCCACAACCTTGCGCAGCCTCTGGTTGTACAAAACGCTGAAATATAAATTCCTGAAGAAATTGGATAAACTTTCACAGGTAAAAATGTATTGGGTTTGTATTTGTAATATGTATTAACTCGATATTACAGGTTCTTAAACTACAGTACCTTTTAAATGTTGTGTTAGCAAATGGCTTTGTCTTGTTGTATTGTGTTAGTTTAGAAAAATATTCATTCAGATATATTCATACTTGCGTATCACTGGGGTTGCAGATGTACAGGCAACTTGCTCTCGAGTGTTCACAGACCTGCTTTGACCATTCCAATATGGCGAAAGGCTTACAGTGGCCCATAGAAACAGCCGCTAATAGGGCATCTACCTATACATATCTATGGTTTTCACCTACAATGGGCATGCTTAAAAGCGCACTCAATAATCATCAAATAAATGGGCGATGTTAGCTTGCATACTGAGACAAACCCTGTTCTGCATAAAAAAATTAGAATATCATGAAAAAGGTAAATATTTTTTGTCACTCATTTCAGAAAGTGAAACCCATATGTTATATAAATTCATTACACATAGAGTGAAATATTTCAAGCCTTTATTTCTTGACATTTTGATGATTATGGCTTACAGATCATGAAACCCAAAATTCAGTGTCTCAGAAAATTAGAATATTGTGAAAAATTTCAATATTGGAAAGTCATGGTGTCAAACCCTAATCAACTAATTACCTCAAAACACCTGCAAAGGTTTCCTGAGCCTTTAAATGGTATCCCAGTCTGGGTCAGTAGGCTACACAATAATAGGGAAGACTGCTGACTTGACAATGGTCCAGAATACGATCATTGACACCCTCCACAAAGAGGGTAAGCCACAAACATTAATTGCAAAAGAAGCTGGCTGTTCACAGAGTGCCGTATCCAAGCATATTCATATAAAGTTGAGTGGAAGGAAAAAGTGTGGTAGGAAAAGGTGCACCAGCAAGAATTTGGGGGAGCTTCACAAGGAGTGGACTGAGGCTGGCGTCAGCGCATCAGGAGCCACTACGCACAGACGAATCCTATACATGGGCTACAAATGTTGCATTCCTTGTGTCAAGCCACTCCTGAACCAGAGACAACGTCAGAGGCGTCTTACCTGCCCAGTGGTCCAAAGTCCTCTTTTTAGATGAAAGTAAATTTTACATTTCATTTTGGAAATCAAGGTCCCAGAGTCTGGGGGAAGAGTGGAGAGGCACAGAAACCACGTTGCTTGAAGTCCAGTGTGAAGTTTCCACAGTCTGTGATGATTTGGGGTTCAATGTCATCTGCTGGTGCTGGTCCACTGTGTTTTCTGAAGTCCACAGTCAACGCAGCCATCTACCAGGAAATTTTAGAGCACTTCATGCTTCCTTCTGCTGAGAAGCTTTATGGAGATGCTGATTTCATGTTCCAGCAGGACTTGGCACCTGCCCAAACACTGCCAAAAGCACCAAAAGCTGGCTAAATGACCATGGTGTTAATGTGCTTGATTGGCCAGCAAACTCGCCTGACCTGAACTGTATTGTCAAGAGGAAGATGAGAGACACCAGACCCAACAATGCAGATGACCTGAAGGCCGCTATCAAAGCAACCTGGGCTTCCATTACACCTGAGCAGTGCCACAGGCTGATTGCCTCCATGCCACGCCGCATTGATGCAGTAATTCATGCAAAAGAAGGCCCAACCAAGTATTGAGTACATACATATGAACATACTTTTCGTAAGCCTGACAATTTCTGTTAAATATCCTTTTTTTATTGATCTTTGTTAATATTTCTAAATTTTTCTGAGACACTGATTTTGGTTTCCTTATCTGTAACAGAATCTCAAAATTTCAAGAAATAAAGGCTTGAAGTATTTCACTCTATGTGTAATGAATCTTTATAACATATGGGTTTCACTTTCTGAAATGAGTGACAAAAAATATTGACCTTTATCATGATATTCTACTTTTTTGAGATGTACCTGTACATGTCTTAATATTCCTGTGGGAGTATTTTAAAAGGCTATGCTAACATATACCAATGCCTACATGAAACAAATAAATGAATGCCACTGGGTCATTTACCACATACCTTTTGAAATCTGTAATGTTAAAAAAAATGTACAGAGTATATACATATATAATATTTATATACAAGTATATAAAAGGGTATACCAGACTTTCAAAAATATGTTTTGCTTAACATATAAAATAAAATAAAAATTCAGCTTTGCAATCACAGAAATAACATTTAGAAAACTATTATTTTTGATCAAATGTAATCAAAAATGTATTTTAAAAAAATCGTACCAACCCCAAACTTTTGAACGGTAATGTACCTACCTGAGGCAGGTAATGGTGATAAAATACTTAAAAGGACTGTGTGCTGCTTAATGTAAAACTCATAGTTAAGCAAATAGCTACCATGCAAGTACATGTTTACAGCAGAACATAATGAAGGATGGGGTGTACCAGAGGCATTTGCAGCATCCACACCAGCACAGACAGCAGGTGTTGGGCCTCGGGTGACCAGGCGCCTGTGGGGGTCCTTCAATGCGTCCCTGCTGCCTTTTCCTCATTTCAACTCCACTCACACTCTGCGGCTGTGGACAGACACATCTGATTAGAAACAAAGCAGTGGGGGCTTGGGAACTGTGTTAGCTGGAGTGTCTTGTTAACTACAGATGTTTCTAAATCTAAAGTAAGACCAAAAGAGATTATTAATTATTTTTAGCTTCCAGGGGAGGGATTTATTATGGTAGAGTTATGGTAGCTTTTCCAATGGAAACGATCATAAGGATGCTCAGTATCTGAGCTTGTTGGACTGTTTCCTACTCTACTGTCAGATGCATATTCAGCTGAAATCTACTAGAATGCACGTGAGAGGGTGTCTGTAGAGACTGAAACAAGAAAGGCAGAAAGTAAAGAAATCCCCTCTTCAGACTAGACATTAATTCCTCTAGCAAGATGCTAAATGAGTGAGCTGTAGGAGGGTGAGAGAGAGAGATGCTGGTGGGGCTGAAGCATTCGCTCCCCGACCCGTGAACACGCACAGGCAGTAGTAGTGGATCTCACATGAGCAAATGCAAAGGTTTTCCTTTTAGGAAATACATGGTCTGTCAACATGCAATGGCTGTCGCTTCCTGTTTCTTAAAATAAGTTAAATAAAACCATACGAATCCTTCCTAAGAATTATTTTAGGAAAAACTAATTAGATAAATAAAGTACATTGTCAAGGAAAATGAGACTAAATGAGTCATCAATATTTAAGTTTGTTTTACTGTGCTAAAAGTGCTTTTTTTCAACATTTAGGAGCTTCCTAGTATATGTACATATACTAAAAACCACCAAATTCTCATTTTAGATTTTATAATGTCTTTAAATTGGAGACTTGGCACCATATACGGATAAATCTCTGTGCAAATCAACATTTTTACCTGTACACAGGCAAACAGAGAGCAGACGTGAAATAAAATGGTTTTCAATAAATTCTTCCACGTTTGGTTCCCAATATCACTGGCTTGTTAAAAACAACATCAGAGCAAAGATCTTAACCACAAACATTTTAACCGCATTGCATGTGTTTCCAAGATGCACTCTATCAGGAGAGAAAATAAGCAAGTGTTGTTATTGTGAGCTCTGCTCCACTCTAACCGTGATCCATCACCATACCATTAACATGCCTTTGAAACACATGGGTGATTATTCTGTTTTATTAATAGTGACCATATATTATTGGTACTATGGAAGCACCTTACTTGCATACACATGAGGATAGTAATTCAAAAGATATTTTTGTCATATGTGATTTTGATCAATATATACTGATAAAAAAAAAAATTAAGACTCACCACAAACAAACCACATATCAAATTCAATACATTCATTTATTTAAAGTACTGGCTGACATAAAAATACAAGAAATCATCCGATAATATAAAACCCTTACACATACCATAATTATATTTAGGTATAATATATGTTTGTTGTGGTACAAAACAAAGAAAGGCTAAACAAGACTACAAAAAAACATAAGAACATGACAAAACAATATCCGCAATTTTCTACTAAATCTTTCAAAATTCGACACAACATTTAAAAGATATTTTCAACCGTTGCACCGACACAAAGGAGAAAAAAAAAAAAACAAAAGCTTCACAAAACACAAGGCCTTTTCTCCCTGGCAGTCTCAAAACAAGAGGGCGCATCGAGCAAAATATTATGCACGTTTCTTTAAAGCATAATAAAATAACGCGACTATCTTTGAAAAAAGTGCATAATGTTTAAAATAATGTTTATATAATTAATAAAGTTGCTTAAACAGTTAAAAAAAAACAGCACCATGCATGTATGTAAAGTTTAATACAAAGGACCGAAAAAACGCAACCTTTTTTAAAAGTTGAACTTGCATTAATTTTTACATGGCTTTCTAAACATGCCGTTCTCTTGTGCGAGACGCGAGTGCAACTCTGATAGATGTCCCTCTAGAAAATGTTATAAATATGCGTTCTGTGTGAACGGCATGGTTTCAGTTTTGACGTAAACAAGATCTTCTCCACCTGATGATCTCGTTTTCCGCAATATATGAATGAACAATGTAGCAGCGCTGCATCTAGTGGGTTCAATTGGATAGGCTAACAAAAGCATTCAAATGCAATCAATGACACATACATCGTCATCGCATCTCATCTCGTGCGCCACTGATAGGCTGCCAGACGACTGACGCAGACCTAAAATTCGAATGCCTTTTTGTTTTGTTTTTAAAATAAATCTAAACGAATATTCGCAATTCGATATAAAATTGTTTGACAGCCCTTAGTGTACCAACATGTTTGGAACACCAACTCTTCTTCAAATATTCTTTTTTTGTGTTCAACCGACTGAAAAGTCCTGAATACTGAGTACAAAATTAATAACACTCACAAAAATTAAAATACAAATTTAATTAAGGTCATAATAATAAAAATCAGAAATAATGACAACAAAAAACAAAAATTACTAAAACTTAATTAACAAAACAAATTATACTTATAAAGAAAAGATATTTAAAGATCAAGTGACGTGGACCTAGGTATGCTGCAAATAAATAGCATGCTTATATACTAAATAACATTGCTTCACGCTATACTGTATACCAAGTCCTTCTGAAGCATTTGCAATTTGGTCTGAAGCACGACTGAAAGTAAATCAAAATGTTCAAAAGCTATAAGGAGAGTAAATATGGATTCTAGTTAACTATTCATTGGCCCCTGCACACTTCAAGTGTTTGTGGCCTTTATGGGACTTGATGGGACGTTGCCTCATACTCTCATTCAACTATTGCTTTAAGCTCTACCAGTGTTTGCCGTGACGCAAATAAATTATGTAAATACACTTTGGAAACCCTTGTAACATGAATGCCTCACCCTGACCTCAACAAATGTTTCTTTTAGCCAAAGCTTTCTGGAACTGCTTCTATTGGCAGGTTTGGCAGCACAAACCCCATATCACATCACTTTAAACTCTGATACAAATATTTGGGACACAGTTGGGCACTAAAACTAAACGGACAGCTGGAGCTCTGGGACGGTATCAAATGATCGTTTCCACTTATGGTATTGGTAAATATCCATATAACCTAGGGCATTTGGCTTGGCCTTACTTTTTTGTCAGCAACTTGTGGTCATATTTAAAGATTCACTGTTGATTGAAATGCATTGCTGTGATAAAGGACAAAACCACATAACAGCCAATTTTTATGTACGACCCCACCAGCATTAAAATGCTACACCTCATTTGTTTTGCTCTAAAATAAATATACAAAGCACACTGGCAATAAAAAAACAAAAAAACAAAAAACAACAAAAAAAAACAAAAAAAACAACACAAAAAACAAAAAAAAAAAAAAAAAAACAACAACAACAAGAAAAAAAAAAAAAAAAGAAAAAAAAAAAAAAAAAAAACCCAAATCAGAACCAAAACAAAAAACACACAAAACACAAAAAACAAAAAAAACAACAAGTACTCATTTTGTCACATTTTTATTTAGAAAATACATTACAATAAAAAGTGCTTGTACTAGGGTAACAGTAGTGTACTGTTTTCTTTGTTTCATTACATAATATCAATATTAACTCAACATTACTGATATTACATATGCCAAAATAGGAATACTCTGAATATTTAGGGAAATTATAGTTAAACAAAGACCTCGAAACAAAAACCTTACCTCTAAATTCATCCTTGCCCTTAAAAAAAGTGTTGTGATAAACAGCCCTGCTACCTGGTGATGAAAGCTCAGTTTGTCTGGGATGTAATGTGAACACCCTTTGAGAGTTTACCCTAATAGAGCCATATAAACCAAATATGCAAAACAAAACTACCATCAGTTATTCAGTGCCAGGCAATGGAAATCATGCATCCAAACGCAAAACACACTGAACATCTAGAGCATTGACCAACAACTCACAAGAATCACATTTACACAATATGTAAAATAAGAAGTTGTATTGAGGAAAAAACAATTATACGACCAGTCTGATTTCACAGGAAATTTCTAAAAACATTTTCTAAAACGTTAAGCTAAAAAAAAGTCAGGGCACTAAAAACTAGCAACAGACTAATGTATGAGATGATATTTGGCTATTTTGAGAATAATAGCCAACAAATCAGCCACTCACAATAGCCAAAACACACTTGTCTCAGATTAACAGTGGCGTACTCGACTTGTGTCATTAAAATGAATACTTGTCACAGATAATTCACACGTTCTGTTTTAAGATATTTTTAGTGAATTTCATGTTTATTGTCAGTTTATATGTGTGCATCTCCATTGTTTTAAAGGGATTGTTTATCCAAAAATGACAATTCTGTGATAATTTAATTAACCAGTCTGTGTGATTTTTCTTCTTCTGTGGAACATAAAATTAGATATTATGAAAAATGTTTCAGTGGTTTTGTCCATACAATACAAGTCAATGTTCACCAAAACTGTTTGATTATCAACATGCTTCAAAAATATCTTCTTTTGTGTTCCACAGAAGAAAGTAAGTCATACAGGTTTGAAACAACATGAGTAAATAATGACAGGATTTTTATTTTGGGGGAACTCTCCCTTTAATTAAATTTGATCAGCTACAGTCAGTGATATGGTACTGTCCTGGACAACGCACACAATTGACCAATCGGAATCAAGTATTCCAGAGACCCATGTAATAATTTATGTTAATAAAAAGCTTTCCACTATTAACAAGGGAAGGTTACAACTGAAAGAACAGGCAAAGATAATCTGTCTGGGACATTATAATTATTCAGCCTTTGGTGTGTTTCTGTTACAGATAGTGAGATATCTACCTAAAATGTACATTTTAATCATGCACACACTGCACATCTTCAGAGAAATAATCTTTTTCTGTTCCAGTAACGACTGCTGAACAGATTACAAATGCTTTTGAAAGTTTGAACGCATTTTTAAAATTCAAAATAACAGAAGAGGTTTCTTTAATTGTGCATATTTCTAACAACAAGCATTTGAGTGCTCACCTCCACGCTTACAGTCTGCACTCGTGAATTACATTACAATGCGTGAAAATGCCTCTGTGTGTGAGCATGCTCAGATGCCGCAGTTGTCCTGCCTCTAACCCTGTTCTTCTGCTGTAAGTCTTGTGCCCTTGTGCACTTCCCCATACACATTCCAGGAAAACAAGTGATGCATAGCATAGGCCATGGCTGGCTGCACAACAGAAGCCTCCTAGAGCCGTTACCCAAAAAGCCTAGCTTGAGAAACATGTCACACCGCAGTTCCGATACATGCGATAATCACACAGGGGCCCGTTTCGCCCACATTTCTCACCTTGCGCTGCATCACATCACCGCTCGGCAAACACGTCTTGTGATTTTCCACATCATCAATGCACTTGCAATCACTCTAGGAGAGGACCACCCCTAACTTACCATGCAAATTAGCAGCGATCCATCCGAAGACCAGGTAAGAAAATCATGACTGTAATGTCAAATGTTGAGACAGGCAGAGCGCAGGAAAACAAAATGTGGCCTCTTGTATCTTCTCTTATCATGCCTGATGGAGAATGCGGGAGGTGGGTGGAGGTAGGTTTCAAACACCTGGTATTTGCAGGCACACCCTTTCCTTGAGTCAAGGGCTAAATGATCCAGGATAAGACATCTGGGAAATAAATCAAACCAGAAGGCAAACATCAGAACTGCTTTAATCTATCCAGGATAAGACATCTGGGAAATAAATCAAACCAGAAGGCAAACATCAGAACTGCTTTAATCTAGGGCTATAAATACTAATAAGCATGAAAAAACTATGTTGACTCCAAACCAAAAGATTAATGGTAATTCTCAGTTAGTGCTCGGTAGATCACTTCTGAAACTAATTACAGATTATAATACTCAAATTTGTAAATCTTTTGGATTGCACTCAGTCTAATCTGATTACTTCTGGACTTCTTATATTCTAATTCTTATTTAATTAGTGTTTGACACATGAACAATAATGTGCTATTTGACAAAATGAAGCAAAAAAGAAGCACACTTTTATTAATAACACAAAAAACCCAGAAGTAAGCATGAAATAGAAATTCTATTTTCTAAATGCATGTTAAAGATCTTGTTGTGAACAACTCATCCATGCATATGTAATGTTACGTCATCTTGAATAACGTGCATAATGAAATCATGTCATGACCGGACCTTCCAATGAAAATGACTGACTTCTCTTAGCTACGTCCGTTTCATCACTACTTTAAATGAATTATTGCATGTACTCATGAAAATCAAATAGCTTATTAATCAAATAGTGCTAATTAGCCTTTCTTTCAATAATATTAAACTAGATAAGTTTACTAGAATCTGTTAACTAGAAAATTTGAGTCTTTAGTGGAGAATTTATTATAAGACATTACATTTTGGAATGATTGCATTACGCATTGCTATTGTCCCCATTAAATTCATAAAAACAAAACAGTAACTCCAATTTAATAATGTGTATTTTAAAAAGTACTGTATAAGTACTTCCGAAATGCATATTACATGTCTTCCTTTACTATCTGACACTGGTAATACTATTCTAATCTCAATAACCCTTAAACTTTCAAACTAATGCTTTTAACCAGGCGTTATCGACAAGTGAAAAGAAGTCAATAATTCTGCAAAGCAATACTACCTTA
The DNA here is from genome assembly GCA_018155175.1 of Sinocyclocheilus anophthalmus. Classification (NCBI taxonomy): domain Eukaryota; kingdom Metazoa; phylum Chordata; class Actinopteri; order Cypriniformes; family Cyprinidae; genus Sinocyclocheilus; species Sinocyclocheilus anophthalmus. The sequence continues at coordinate 276,894 of JADLZN010007252.1, forward strand.
GTCTAACATTATATCACAGCAAAATGTGAAGAAGTATAAAGTATACTGAAGTATATAAATGTACTGGCTTTTATTTTCAATGTATTTAAGTGTTCAATAGTAAAACAAAAATGTAAAAAAACAAATTCACTTGTGAAGAGCAGTTTACTATTGCTTGGTTTTAATGAATGGATTCATTACTGACAAGTCATCTTATTTGACACACGAAATTAAATGTCCCCCCACATGAAACCGATTGTTTCCCACAACCAGCTGCAATGTAAAGCCAGAAGCACAAGTGAATGGGAGGAACTCCACAACTTGCATGATGATGAAGGGTCGAGCAATCAGCCCTCCTCCGGAAGGAAACTCTCTTAATTTCACGTAGGCTGTCATCAATAACTGAATGCAGGAAAAAATAACTACTGGCAAGTCCGAGAAATAAAATACAAACTTAAAAATATATATTTCACTTAAAGTCAATCGTAAGGAAATGGTCGGCTGCCATAGAGGTAAATATAAAAGGTCAATTTGGACGAAAATTAATAGTTTAACGTCTGATAATTAACAATATAACACAATGTTCCGTGATATATAGATATAGACGGCTGCCATCCCGTTATTCGCCTTCATTCCCCGTTGCAGTGGCTGTCTATGGAATCAACGCGGCTGTGTGTCAAAGCCTAGTGAGGATCCTACCTAGACAGCATGTGTAGGCATCGTTGGAACGTTAACGATCGTTTAAACGCCCCTATGAAGTCGCCTACCGCCGGCGAGCGTTATAAATGCTGTTGGAATATCTCAACCGCTCGAGTTAAGTCCAAAAAGGCTGTCTAGGTAGGCAGCTCGCTGGGTTTTGCGACACAGCCAGCATCTTTACTAAAGTCATCGCAGGTAAAGCCCAAACCGTATTTATCACAAGACATCGTGGTGCATTTGAAAGTAATGGGCAAACTGCTCCCAAAAGCCGAGCTATTTTACACAGGCGAAATGTAACTGCCACTTTATTCTATTTTCGCAGCGGCTCTTTGATTTTTTTTAAGCGCAAGGAAGCAACGGCTAGCGCGTTAGCTGGCGAGCTAGCGGGACCTCCGAGACCGTTAAAGAGCGTGTGTCGCCTTACCCCTTTTGTTCTAGATGTCAGTCTTCTATAAGCGTGTCGTTACACGTGTTTATGCGGATATCGGGGGTATCACGCGTTGAGATTGCATGCTGCCGTTTTATCTCCATCAGCGGTGTTTTCCGTCCATCCGCCCAACTTCAGCACCGAGCGAGCCAGTGGAGACGCCCTGCGCATGCGCGGCGGAGCTGTCAGCTCACGGAGCGCGGTCTGCGGAGTGCGGACAGGGTGCAGAGGTGCAATGACAGGCTGAGATTCTGCTATCTCACAAAAACTGCCTGCACTAATACATATACGTACACAACGAATAGCCTACATGAAAAGGCTGTAAGAGTCACTATAAAACATTGTCAAAAATGTCGGTTTTTGTAGAAATTCTCAAATTGTGACAGACGGTGATGGTTTACTTTAAAAATTTGGTGCAAATAGTTAATATTTAAAATAATATTTAAAAACAGTAATATCACAAATTAGCAAAGAATCCATCAATATTATTTTCCTTTTTTTTTTACTATTTCAGTTACTTTATTGACAAATGTTTAGCATATACCCAATTTGCATACAATAGACTTGCTAAGGCACCAATACAAATGCACATATAAGCTGCTAGTAGTATTAATAAAAATAAAAGAAAAGTAGCCTATAGACCTACAATATAGAAAATAACTTGCTGCAATACTGTAGAATTTCATCAAAATTTTGTCTTAGTTTAATTTTTTTAATGTTGATGTTTAAATGACTACTGTATTTTGTATTTTGAGGCCTGATTATCAAGCAAAGCTATTACTGAACAACAAAAATGCAAGGAAGAAAATAATCACAACCAGCACTGAAAGAAATACATACATTTTGCCTGGTGAAATGTATTTTTGAATATCACAAAGGTTTAAAAAAGTAAGCAACAAATAAAAAGAAACATATGTTTCTGCATTATATTTGTTTTGTATTATGTTTTTTTTTCTCCTGACACTTGACAAATTTCTTGGCCGATTCAAAATTCAGTTACAGAGATGAGTTGCCAAGATACATACAAATCAGAAAATTATAGAAGACTGTATAATTCTTCATTATAATTATGTCTGTACACACACAACAAGCTAAGAACAAAGACAATTTATAGACATGAATATTCAAGATGAATGTTTTTAATGCATTTCTCATAGACCAGATAGAGTGATGTTGCTACGAACCACCATTGCAACACTTTGATATCCACTAGGAGGCACTGAGACCACAGCACTCTGTTCATAGAATAAGCCTTAAGTGACCACCACCTCTATCAAACTGATGCTTCTCTTTATCATGCCTGTGAGGTGCAGATACACTACAACTCTTTATAGTGGATGTTATGTTAGACCGCCAGCTGGGAATTGTTTGATTAATGACAATAGTGATAGAAAATAATGACGACAGATAGCCAGAATTCTTCAGAATGAGAGCCAGACCAGTGTATCTAAATATGAGTATTATTAGCTCACATTTCCTATAATGTTTTGATATCAAAGCTGACATTTACTCAGCATCTTCCTTTTCATGCTTCTTACACATCATTTGTGGTGCTTTGTGTGAAACAGCATGATATCGGATCACACACTTTGAATCTGGCTTCATCGCAGACATCATTGATGTTTTCTATTGTTTAATTATTCTGACTTTTCTAATAATATTCTAATAATTAACAACAATATGTGAATAAAATACTTTTTTTTTTAAAAATCATAATGATACATAATTTCTAATACCACAACATGGGGAAAAAATAAGCTTCTGGCTATTAGATCCACATTGTATAAACCAGTTATTGTTTTATAAAACAATAACTGGTTTATACAATGTGGATATATTATTGAATCACCCCTCTGCTGTACGATTAAAAAAATTACAGGAAGCCCACCTATGCCTTGGAGCTAAATCTTGTCCCCAGAGTAATAAAGCTTGCTTCTTCCACCTGTGAAAAGATTTCCAGTCCTAACAGCTGTTCTACAATTCATCTCTCTCTCTCTCTCTCTCTCTCTCTCTCTCTCTCTCTCTCTCTGATGTCCTTATTTTCAGTTATTTTATTGTAGAGCAGTTAACATTATATCATGTCAATAAATGCCATCAGATAATAAAACGCACAATAAAATGTAAACAAAAGATAAAAGCAAGCAAGTTATGTTTCCATGTTGCTTGGTTCTGTGGTCAATCCTTGGTCATGGAGTCATGTATCATCATGAGCTTGTTTAAATAAAAGGTCTGATCTACAGTATATCAAAAATACTCCTGGATCACACCTCTACTAAACATTAAAGCAGTACAGCTGCCTGCATACGTTGAGTCCTGGGGTTCATTGCTGTCAGGGTTTTGTCCTTGAATGCTTCAGCAAAATGTTCCCTCTATTAATCGTAATACTTGACTTGAGTCATATAAGCAGGTGTATCTAGCAGTGCAAGAGTATAAGACCAAGGTTTGCAATTATAATAGCACTTGAGGTTTAGTATTTGACTTACCACTTGACTTGTAGCATATCCTTTGCTACTTACATTATATAAAGGGTGGGCACAAGTAAACATTCTCTTGGAGAGAACAGAAATGTGACAAGAACACAGATGTGAATTAATGTATGTGAGTTCAAAAAGTTCTGATGATTCATCAGGGTTGGAACTGGGAAATATTTTGGGTGCCTTTGTAATTCCTTTTATGTGGACCCCCTAATGAACAATTCACAAATTTGCATGAAATTCTATTTGAGCCCCACACTGACCCCACACCTCAATTCAATTGACCATTTAGAGGATTCTTTTCAGAAAACTAAATATAGTCCAAAATAGTTTGGCCAAACAATAAACAAATCTATTCATTTATGTATATTTTATATTTACTCGCCTTCAGGCCATCCAACACATAAATGAGTTTGTTTCTTCATTGGAACATATTTTGAGGAATGTAGCATTACATCATTTGCTCACCAATGGACCCATGCATTGGTGAATCAGTATATCTGTTGTCTGAATCAGTAAAGAGATCAAGCAACATTTACAAGCGAAAACAGTTCTAAATAAATATGCTGGTGGATCTTGTGAGTGGACAACAGGGGATGGACTTTTTCACTGGAGAAAGTGTTACTATGTATTATGGACTTGCGGATTTTAGCTGGAAGCAATGGTTTAAAGTTAAAAACACCTTAATGATGGACAGGGCGTTGGTGGATTACTGTGGATATGTTTCCTTCTGACTGCAGAGGATCCAATGGTGACCAAGTGATGTAATGCAGAGGAAGAAACAAGATCAGCTACATCTTGGATGGCCTGAGGGGAAGTACATTTTCAGCATATTTTTAGCAATCATTTTTGGATGAACTATTCATTTAAGATAAAGTTATTTCAGGTTTATTTAATTTACTCTTTAATTTAATTGATTTTTTTCTCGTTATTTTATATTGTTTTCCCTTATCAGTGTCTATGTTATTGCAATTTTTGATTGCAATGATTTAAGATAAGACAGTTTGCAAAATGTATCCTATAGTATTGTGGACTGGTTATTAGGGCTCCGAGTACATACTTCAGCTAAGTGATCAGGCCCTTTGGCTGTAACCACCTCATTATTTCAACAGTTCTATTGCCGAAAGACCAGCAGGTGTATGATGAATAGAAAGGACCTAAGAGTCATTTACATATAAATACCTTGTGAACCTATAATGATAGAATGTAATGTATGAAATGAAGGGGGTTTTGCCGTGATGTCATAGAAGAACCATTTTTCATTGCTTCATTCATAATCTTTTATGCACAAGAACTTGTCTACTTAAAAAGAATTCAGACAAGGATCTTAAACAAGGCTTGTCGAGAGATGGCATTTCAGTCCAATCAGTGAAAAACAGTTTTGTGTTTTTCTCATGTTTTGATGAAGAAGGTCTCTTGCTGCTTATTAAGATCAAAGCATTTAAATTTTAAATGTCCAATGATCATTATTTCACAGAATGCAGTGTCAAAATCCCATATCCTTTGGAAGAAATATCATTTTTGCCGAGTTCACACTGCACGATTTTAGCCCGATTTTTCACTCGCCGATAGGTTTTGCGAAATCGCAGACAAATGCCCAAAATCGGAGGCAAATCGGTGCTCGTTCACGCGAGAAAAAATCGGGCTAAAATCATGCAGTGTGAACTCGGCATAAGGGTGACTCATTGCAATAGGTTTAAGTTTAATCCATAAAAGGACATAAAATGTCCTTCATCCTTGGCAAATTGTTTGTAGCTGAAACATCATATACATTAATGGGTGTTATGGCAGAGTGCCTGTTTACTACATAATACATAATTATAATTTTAGTCCACCCTTGAGTTGCCCCCTATATCATGTTCATTTTTACATTCACATTTCATATTTTACATTTAACAATCTGGGATCTCATTACACAGTGTACTGGGAAAAAATGTTAACATGAATAACAATCCCTCCTCAGCCATCAGTGTACTCCCCACAAATGTAAAATAAATAAATGAATAAATAAATAAACAAACACTGACCTGGAAAACATAAGATTAAGGCAACTATAAGTCACTGTTTTGCTTAAACTTGCACCATAACTGCACTGCAGTTATGTTTTGTTCACTAGGAATCTAAGACAGGTTAATTATGCCACAGATTTTAATTTAAGTTTGTTTGGTAATTCATTGAAGAATCTGCCATTAACCTATAGTGAATGATGTTTAATATTCCCCTCATTTAAAGAAACAATCACTATATCACTACCCATAATAAACAACACACATGAGATTTCTGCTGTTTCCCCTAGACAGCAATAAGAGTAAATGGGGGCATTATGAGCCTAAGCATTTCTCATCAAATCATATGTAAATGAATGCAACTTCGGATCTTCCTGAGATATGAAAGAGCAATAAAATGTTCCTCCGGGCATCACAACATCATAGACCTTTCTCAGATTTTTCTCTCTCATTTCATGTTTGACAATAATCAATATTAGCAATTAAAGACTTTGTGACGCAGTTTCAGAGATGGTGAAATGGTAACGCACTTTCAGGAATGCAAGAAACTTGAGTAGCATAAAACGTATCAGTGGAAGGTTTGTGGGTGCTGATTAGCATTGCTAATAATTATAATTATTATTCTGATTATACCTTAAAAATCAGCTAGTCATTTAGTCTCCCTCCAAACTCAAACGAAGTCGTTATGTTGTGATGGGATTGTACACCTGGTCCTCAATGAGATCAGCTGTTCAAAGCATAAATGTCACCAAAAAATGAACATCTGAAAGGTAATTCCAGGCAGACAAGCTTGAGTGAATTTTTTTGCCAGATGCAGCTTAGTCACATCTGATTGAGATGCGTGAGCCATCAATTTTTTGACACTGTCATGACATTAACACGGCCATTTCTTTCGAGAATTTGCCTTTTCAGGCACCTTTCACTCTTCACCTATAACGTCTCATCCTGTATGATTCAGAGGTCTGGACGGCCACACACCTCATGGCTGTGATGGCTTCTTAAATCTTTTTTTTTCCAATCAGTGTTGTTTTGTGACAACATTAATCTTGAGTGAGAAAGACTGATAGCTTCAGTTCTCAGCTGAAACATTTTGAGTCAAATGTCAATTATGGATTGTGTGCCACAGGTCTCGATGTGTCTGAAGCTTCATCAACTGTGATTTATGTGCCCCTGTGGGAGTGACATTCTCAGTCACAGTGTCCACATCTCTTATGATAGCTGGTGGCACAGCACTCTGTTCTGGCTCTTCATGTCCTTCACCTGGCCAGCAAGCTTCCTTTCACAGCCCTTCAGCTGTATGGGGACACTTAATATGATAAAATAATATTTATTGGTATGCTCACCAAGGTTGCATTTATTTGATTAAAAAATACAGTAAAACAGTTTGTATAACAGAAATATAATATATTCCTGTGATGGCGAAGCTGAATTTTTAGCAGCCATTACTTCAGTCTTCAGTGTCACATGATTCTTCAGATATCCTACTAATATGCTGATTTGCTGCTCAAGAAACATATCATATTATTATCAGTTGAAAACAGTTGTTGCTTAATATTTTGTGGAAAAACTGTTGATACTTTTTTTTTTTTTTTTTTGGTTTGTTGATCGACAGAAGATTAAAACAACTATGAAAGATCTGTTGTCTACATTGTCAATGTCTATATTGTTACTCACTGTCAATTAGTTTGATGTTTCCTTGCTAAATAAATATATTCAATATCAAATATATATTAAAAATTAAACAACCCCCCTTTTCTACTTGTAGATAGACTCTATTCAAATGTAAAATGAGTAGCGTAGCATGGGTTGCAGTTTTGTAACAGTTGTCGTTGGTACAGCTTTTAATGGCACAACCTTGTTGCAAAAACTGCGTAACATTGTGACAGGCTCAAAAAACAATCCAAGTTGAAATGAACAAACTAACAATGTCAGGGATGACCAGGATAAAAAATTAAATTAATACACTTAAGCCACTGTTTTTTTTGGAACATTGTACAGTCAGAAGGTTATAAAAATCTGCAGATGCTGCCCAATGAATAAAAATGTTTGGCAAACATCTACATCTAACTCTTATTGTTAGCATCTGAAATATCTTCTGGTTCTAAAAAAAAAACTAGCTATCCTAGTTAAATTTTACTTTCAAAGGTTTATATGTACTGAAGAGGGAAGTTTGAGTTATGAAAGTATGTTTACATAGTACATCATTTTATGTGATTAGATTTTTCATGATATTATCCCTTCAATTACATGCCTTAATTTTTGAGAAATGGATGCAGTTAATGAGATCTGAGAAGGTTTTTTAAGTGAATGTCTACAAAAGTGCTCCGGCAAAAAGTCCTTATGCTTGTTTGCTGCAAAAAAACAACAACATAAAACTCAGTCATATCCCACATGTACCTGATATGATTGTGAAAATGCACTGATGTGCATCCATTTTAGTGGTCACAAACCCTCCCAAGTAGACACTCACAGGCAGACACACACCCACATGCACACACAAAAATCTCAGATGACTCACTTTTCCATCAGTTGCCATGGACACCCAGCTTTCACCCAGCTTGAGAGCACAATACAATTACAAGGCTCTAATTATGTGCCATACAACCTTCCCCTCCCCACTAGAAAGAAAAAAAATGAATCTTAAATTCCCTCTTTTACTACAATTCCACATATTATGTCTCACTATATCTCATGGTTGATTTAAGAGGAGGCAGCTGAATGCGTCAGCATGGGAGTTGGTGTGTCCATGTTATTCCACAGTGTGACATTGCAGTATACACACAAAATAATGATTGTATAGGCTGCCATATGGTGAAAAGGACAGAAGTGTCAGTGTTACTTCCTTAATCAATTATGCAGAAAGAACATCTTTTAGATTGTATGACAATTTTACTCCCAAGACAAAAACATAATGCTATACCCAATATTTTATTTTTTCCAAAAATTATATAATTATGAAAAAAAGATTTTAGTTGTTTTTATTATTTTTTCTTTATATCTATTTATTATCTTTGTGTGTGAGAGTACATTAATTATACTCTGCAAAAAAGTAATGTCCTCTCACTTTCAACTGCTCATATTTCCAGCAAATTTCTTAATGTGTAAATATTTAACATAAAAAGTTAATCAACTGAGACATAAACTGAAGAGGTTTCACAGGCATTTGCAAACCATGACATGAACTAATGAGACCCTGAACAGAGCGAGGGTCAATATCAAAAGTAGCAGTCAGTATGTGGTGTGTCTATCAACTGCTACTAAAGTGCATCTCATTTTAATGGACTGAGAAAAATTTGCCAGTTCTTGCTGTGAGATTCACTCTTCCACCAAGCTTCATGAACACATCTGGTTGACCATGTTACATTTGGTTTGCCACTGCAAGGGATCAGCGTCCCCGTCTCCTGTGAACTGTCTATACATGTCTCCCTTAGGCATCTTACATTACCGATGTTTCTGTTTATTGCTCTGGCCACATCTGCAGTCCTCATGCCTCCCTGCAGCAGCACAATGGCATGTTCACACACGTGAGCAGGGACTCTGCTCATCGTTCTTCTGGTGTTTTTCAGAGTTAGAAAGGTCTCTTTAATGTCCTAAGTTATTATAACTGTGACTTTAATTGCCTACCGCCTGTAAATGGTAAGTGTTTTAAGGACTGTTCCACAGGTGCATGTGCAATAATTGTTTATGGTTCATTGTACAAGCATGAAAAACATTGTTTAAACACTTTCTAATAAAGATCTGTAACGTTTATTTGGATTTTACAAAATTATCTTTAAAACACAGTATCCTGAAAAAGGGACGTTTCTTCTTTTTTTTGCTGAGCTTATATTGCATCTTCAGTGTTGCTGTTTGATACCCTGTGGTGTTTTGATTCCCGGTTGCAAGCAGTTCATGCCTCATTTGGTATCACTGTCGAGGGGCTTAGATTATATCTACTAATGCATTCGGCGTGATAGTCATACAGGTGCATCTCAATAAATTAAAAAGTTGTGGAAAAGTTCATTTATTTCAGTAATACAACTCAAATTGTGAAAATCGTGTATCAAATAAATTCAATGCACACAGTAATGACGTAGTTTAAGTCTTTGGTTCTTTTTAATTGTGATGATTTTGGCTCACATTAACAAAAACCCACCAATTCACTATGTTAACAAATTAGAATATGGTGACATGCCGATCAGCTAATCAACTCAGAACACCTGCGAAGGTTTCCTGAGCCTTCAAATGGTCTCTCAGTTTGGTTCACTAGGCTACACAAATCATGGGGAAGACTGCTGATCTGAGAGTTGTCCAGAGGACAATCATTGACACCTTTCACAAGGAGGGTAAGCCACAAACATTCATTGCCAAAGAAGCGGGCTGTTCACAGAGTGCTGTATCCAAACATATTCATAGAAAGTTGAGTGGAAGGAAAAAGTGTGGAAGAAAAAGATGCACACCCAACAGAGAGAACCGCAGCCTTATGAGGATTGTAAAGCAAAATCGATTCAAGAATTTGAGTGAACTTCACAAGGAAGGGACTGAGGCTGGGGTCAAGGCATCCAGAGCCACCACACACAGATGTGTCAAGGAATTTGGCTACAGATGTCATATTCCTCTTGTTAAGCCACTACTGAACCACAGACAACGTCAGAGGCATCTTACCGGGGCTAAGGAGAAGAAGAACTGGACTGTTGCCCAGTGGTCCCATTTTTTTTCAGATGAGAGCAAGTTTTGTATTTCAGTTGGAAACCAAGGTCCTAGAGTCTGGAAAAAGGGTGGAAAAGCTCATAGCCCAAGATGCTTGACGTCCAGTGTTAAGTTTCCACAGTCTGACGATTTGGGGTGCAATGTCATCTGCTGGTGTCGGTCCATTTTGTTTTTTGAAAACCAAAGTCACTGCACCCCGTTACCAGAAATGGAAATTTGGGATGCAAATACTTCCTTCTGCTGAGAGCTTTATGGAGATGCTGATTTAATTTTACAGCAGGATTTGGCACATGCCCACACTGCCAAAAACACCAAAATTTGGTTAAATGACCATGGTGTTTGTGAGCTTGACTGGCCAGCAAACTCACCAGAAACTGAGCCCCATAGAGAATCTATGGGGTATTATCAAGAGGAAAATGAGAAACAAGAGACCAAAAAATGCAGATGAGTTGAAGGCCACTGTCAAAGAAGAAACCCCCCCCCCCCAGTGAGGATTCCATACAACCTCAGCAGTGCCACAAAGTGATCACCTCCATGCCACGACGAATTGAGGCAGTAATTAAAGCAAAAAGAGCCACTACCAAGTATTGAGTACATGTACAGTACATTAACATACTTTCCAGAAGGCCAACAATTCAAAAAAGTTTTTTTATTAGTATTCTAATTTTTGAGATAGTGAATTGGTGGGTTTTTAAATGTGAGCCAAAATCATCACAATATAATTAGTCGGCCGTACAGTTGAGCAGACCCGGAATGTGAATGGCATGAAGGGACCTCAGAACCTTCTGACTCCAAAGTGAGGAGGGTGGCGGGAAGAGTGCGACATGCAACGGAGCGCAGACCACCTTGTCGGTGAGTACGCTAACGGGTCGCGTGTTTGTCCGTGTGGATCCACATGACTTGCCTTTAACTCTTTCCCTGCCATTGACGAGTTATCTCGTCTTTTAGAAGAAAATGCTTCCCCGCCAAAGACGAGTTTTTACAGCATTTCGTGTTTTCACTGTTATACACTCAGGGGCGCTATTACACATCTTCTGAACGAGTACAAAACCACCTGAACAAAAACACACGTGAACAGGACGTAGGAACTAGAGATCTCTTATGTAAACAGATGCATATAAAAAATAATGCGATCATCAACACTAAACCACATATAAATGAAAACTGCCTAATGTTACAGAGTTAAATGTTGATCAGGAAGTGGTATACGTCTCTGCAAGCTTTGGAGGTGTTGATAGAAACGATTTACTGGATTTCTGCTTTGATAATCGTACTGAATATTAACCAGATGTAGTTTTTGATAAAAAATTTGATTTTCTCACCTTTTCGCTCAAAGTAATGCATTTTTTATGAAACCTACCTATATTCAAGCGTTGATAAAAAAAGAATGCTTTAAGCTTTTTTTTTAAGCTAGAATAAAACTGATTTTTTTGTTTAAAAGTAGAGGCTCTGGATCTTTATTTTGGTGTATTGCATATATTGCATTTCAAATATTCATACAGCAAAATATACTGGAGGCCATTCAATTTTAGTGAAAATTTAGTGGCTGGCAACTTTTTAAAAAATGCTGGCGGGGAAAAAGTTAAGCACCCTTTGAGACGGTTCAAGGCAAGGCACACCACTAACAACTCTAGGCAATTGATATGCAAGTGCAGTTGGGAGTCCATCCAAGTATATACAAAGTACTAAGCCTGTCAATATCACGGCGCAGAAAGGGGTGTGCTATGGACGCAAGCGACGACCAAACCCCTGACACTGCAAGCCCGTTGTATGTGGCCCTTCAGCCGGTGTTTGAGGCATCCGTGTGAACTACAGCATGCCTGGAGACCTGTTCTAGTGGCACTCCTGCCCAGAAGAACGTAAGGTCTGACCATGGGGTGAAGTTTTGGCGGCAGGCCGGTGTAACTTGGACACGGAAAGTGCCGCGTTTCCACGCCCACCTCGGGACTCGGCCATAAAACCAGTGCCGGAGCGGTCTCATATGTAACAGGCCGACCGGTGTAAGTTCCGCTGAGGCTGCCATATGCCCAAGGAGCCTCTGAAAAAGTATCAGTGGAACCACTGTCCTGCCCTTGAACGTATTCAAGAAGGTTAGCACCGACCGCGCACGTTCCTCTGTGAGGCGTACTGTCTGTTAGACCGAATCCAACTCCATACCGAGAAAAGAGATCCTTCTGCGTCGGGTGAGAGGAAAAAGCTTGGCCCAGTTGACTGAAGGCCCACCGGCTGAGGTGCGAAAAGCACCAAGCCCGGGGTGCACACAAATGAGGCGAGGACTGAGTAGTTGAGCCAGGCATTGGGAATTGCGCACGCCCGTCCGCAGGGGAAACAGGGCTGCCTCTGCAACTAGTGAGCAGGACATGGGCGACAGGGACCGCCCGGATGGGCAGGACCCGTAGATGATATGCTCCTCTCGTCGGAACGTGAACCGCAGAAATGGGGTGGCGCGGAAGGATTGAAACATGGAAGTATGCGTCCTTCAGGTCGATCGCTGCACACCAATCTCGGGGGACGGATGCACCCGAAGATGCGTTTCTGCATCAACATTTTGAACGGGACTCAAGACACGCAGGTCCAAGATTGGTCGAAACCCACCGCCTTTCTTGGGTACAATGCAGTAAGGGCTGTAAAACCCCGACCTCACATCGGCTGGAGGGACCGGCTCTATCGCCTCCTTCACCAGATAGGACGGCGATTCCGGCACGCAGAGGAGAACGGAGGAAACGGAGCCTGGCCGCAGCTCCGAGATGGTCATCTTCCTGCAATGAGAACATGACTCATCCACGAAGGCAACCTCAGCGTGCTTCATGCCCAGACATGTGAGTCAGCGATCGTGACCATCACCCGGCGCCAGGTAACGACAGCATCCAGAAACGCACGGGTGAAACGGCATCTTTAAAAAAAGTCGATCCGCTTATTGCACTTTTTTAGAGAAATTGGCTCTTTTAGGGAAATGCTCTTTCACGTGCTGAGACGCACAGGGGAAACGGCCGTTGGCAGCACGACAGGGGTAGTGCAGCCTGAAGTGCACAACCCACTCAACAAAGGAACGACCACCGCTGAAGCGCCATACGCCAACATAAAAAGCTCCCGAGAGCGCGCTAGACTCATCACACACGAAGCAGTTTGGTAGGAGCAGAACAATGTTGTCGCTCGGCTCAGAAGCGAAAAGCTGGTATGCATTGCACCGGCTGCCTTTTTATGCTCACGCTGTGATCAGCGGCAGCTGGATACAATAAATCGCATGCCAATGTGCATTGGCTCAATAAGTTTACACTCGAAGTGGATTGGTCTATCTAAGTGCCGAGTTCATACTGCACGTTTTAGCACGATATTTTCACTCCGACAGGTTTTGCGAAATCACCGACAAATGCCCGATATCGGAGGCAAATCGGTGCTCGTGATTGATTTGCCTGATCCTCCATTAACCTATTCTCATTGAGTGACATCCCATGAAAAAACAGCAATTAAATAGACAATATCTAATAATAAAACACAAGAAACACGGCTGTCCACAGGGGTTAAGTTACATCTGTGGGCAAAACACACAGATAGATGAGCAGTCAAGGAAAACAGGAGAATGAGAATCGTCAAAGCACTGACAGCAGACATTCACTAGAGAGTAGATATCTCTGCTGAACACACCAATTAGCTGAGTCAAGCGCTAATTAGTTAAGAAAATGCTGTCGAAGTGTTCAGTGAATTGTAAAGCTCTAACTTTTACAGAATGTTACAGAAGAAATAAAAAATATTCACAACATCTTTTCAGGATCAGTGTTTTTCATGTTGGATTACTTACCAATTTGCCTAGTCCCTATACAGATGATATGAAAATTCTTGGAGAGTTAATTTAGACAAGCACATTCGCAATGGGTCAATGTTAAAGAGATAGTTCACCTTCAGTTGCTGGTCCCCCAGTGATTTGCATAGTGTTTTTTTTTCCAGACTATGGAATGTCAATGGGGACCAGTAATGGGTGAACTATCCCTTTAAGATCACATTTTGTTCTTGGAAGTCCATTTTACTGGAAAACGGCATCAGTCAACTGAAGCATGCCTTGATGATTTTAATGAAATGATTTACATGATTAACATAACAGGAAATGAATTAATTGATGATAAGCTAATACATCTTCAACTCATTACTTCTAACGAAGACTTTTTTTAAACGATTCTCAGCTCTAAAACCATTAATAAAACAGATAAAAAAACGACATCAAACCCGTATTCCAGGAATGACGGCACCTGTTCTGTGAAATATTATACACTTGGGGTCTTATGAAACACAAGCAGAATGAATTTCAATGTAAATTGTACATAAATCAATCATACGGAACTTTCTACACTCAGTTTAATAGGACAATTATATACACATTGTTGTATGTATACGATTTACACAGAAATGAGTTATGCTCATGTTTATGAACATGAATTTTTTTTTTTTATGGATTCCTGTTTATACATCACACAGCACTTCAGAGTTCACAGAAAGACTCTAATTTCTGCTCCTCTTTCCAGGAAATGACTTCCATCCCCTATAACTTTAAACCAATCTGAGATGAGTTTCCGTTCTCAATCATCCAACAACATCAAAAAGTCTAATTTAAGATTAAATATTTCTGGAAATCTTTGCAAAGATTTCTCTTGGGGTAACATTCCTGTCAATGTCATTGCCTCATCTTCATCCAAACATAAAAACAAGCCTGAATCTTATATGCATAAAGAGAAAAGACGCAATCTCAGTATTGCACATGGGTGAACTTGTAAGAAATGCAGTATACAGTATCCTTTCTAGTTAGTAAGATAAGCTCAAGCACTTTCAGGGTTCCAGTGGTTGGACAGGAGACCCTGAGGGAGCTGCTGTCTGCCTGGAGCCGGTGACATGATTCATCTCACACCTCTGTGCCCCTGGGAGCCAACCCATTAATTAACCTGCAATCAAAGCCCTGGCGAACTTAAATAATTGAAGAGCTGAGAGAAGACTAATTAAACACATGGCTAACTATGTGTGCTGAAGCTTGGTCACACAAAATGTTTGATATGAAACTCTTTTTTTTCTTTGATGGTTATTAATCATTAGGGTAGCCTGAATATTAAAGGTTTTCAGCAAGAATTTTGCAGCAACATATGGTCCAAAAAACTACTAGTGCAGTAAAGAGACACGGTAACATATTAATGAACTTTTGGTGAGCACTAATTTTGTTCTTTTTACTGAAACTTTATAGCCTACTTACACAAACATGGTAGCTTAATGATTGAAGGCACAATCAGATTCTCCAAGGGTCACTGAAGTGACTACAGGATCTCACCCTCATGGGATCCCACTCCGCAGATCCTAAAAAAATTAAATATTAATTAATGGAGCCCAGTAAAAGACATTTGCATATGTAAAACATACTTTTAATTAACCTGTTAGTTTGAATGAATCTCCAACATAACAATTACAGTACATCACCACAAAGCCGACTTTACAAATATGTTTAAACTTTCTGGGTCAAAATGATGGCACAGGTCACATTTTCTCTCCTAGCTTGCATTCTGCCGACTCGGGCCAGAGTTTGTTATGACAGTCTTGACTGTCTCCCCCTTGTGGGAGAGTCAGAGTGCTGTCCACTGTATGATGCAGAAAACATTGAGGCATGTTTATAATGATTAGTTTTTTGGAGAAATCTTATTCTGTAAAAACATCTGAATTCGATTTATATATATGTACCGCATAGAACGTCTGTGCATTGGGGTAAATGTAACTGTTGTAGCAAGCATAGAGAGTAGCGTAATGCAGACATATGTACAGTATATATTCAGTATAAATACATATGCAGATTATGCACTGGTGGTCATGCAGAAGGCTTATTTCCTGACAGTATAATCCCTTTTGTCTAAATCGGCCATACTGAGTGCACTGGACTACAGGATCTCATTGCCAGCATGTTCTGAAATTCAATTAAACTGGAAGTTGTTAGAATTAAGTGACAAGCCTTTTAGTTTAATCCTCTTGCCTCTTTAAGCCACTTGCCTTTCTAGTTAGTTTCTGTCCAATCAATGCATCTAAATACTTTCAATAACACCAGCCCAATAAATAAATATGTAATTTCTTTTATTTAAAAAACATAAATTAAAACTGTAGAATTGGTGTGCCTTCATTAGGGGGCTCATAAGCTATTTTTGGCATAATATTTTAGTGCCTTAGGGGAAGTGTGATGACTTTATTATATAAAACTACTAATTGCAATGTGAACCAAACAAATAATAAATTGTAATTAGCTTCTTAGCTGTGTACACGACTTCACTGCTAAGCCAAATGTGCAATATGCACGGTTGTTTCCTACTGTCTTTTTGGAGCTTGGTCTTTTCCCGAGGTCAAATTAATAACAGTCTCTGCCTTGGGCACTGCTGTTATTGTGTGAAGTGAATGGCTTGTTTGATAACCTACAATCCTTTTTTTTTCTTTCTTTGAAGCCCCTATAATTGCTTTTCTAGTCAAATATTTGGACTGCATGTGAAAGATTCATTCAGTGTGAACAAGCAACCACTGCAACACTCAAGGATATCAGAACACAAAAGACTGTAAAAAATTGTGTAAAAGAATTATGTGAGCTCTACTAAAAATTGAGTTAATAATAGCAGTATTTTCACCTGTATATGAACAGTTTTATATTAAAATTAAAACTAAAATGACCTCATTTACATAGATAGTTTATATTCACTGAGTTGCAGAGTATAAAGCAGCTTTGTCTTCTATTTTGTTCTTCACACATTATATTAGCAGAATGCCAGTGTAGGATCACCAATATGGCAGTTCTGTAGATGACTAATGCCTGGACACAAAAGTGAGATATCCACTTAGATACCATTACTATGGTCTACCACAGTTCTCAAACTTGCAGTGAGTCAGTGATCAATCTAACAGCATGATCAGAGCTGTGCACTTAGCAGTTTTTTGTTTATGTTTATGTATGCTGGCTTATATGGCAGTTGTCTGAAACTCAATTTCAATTCTGGAGTTCAGCAGTTCTCGTTATACAAAAATAAAGTTGCAATTGACCAATCAGAATAAAATAATCCAGAGATCATAAATACAGATAGTAGGGTCTAACTACAAGTAATAAATAGCTTCTATTTTAAATTTCTAAATTTAGGGTTTTCTTATTTTCATTTTTTTTTAAATAAATGTACATTTATATCATTATTTATAACATTATTATGGCATTAAATGAGAAAAAAGTGGGTTATTTGAGGGGTTTTCAATGAACATGAAATTATTTGGTATGGCTCTCTTTTGCTTTAAGAATGATCCAAAGAGTATCTTGAAATTCAGTCTGACCATCTATACACAGAGCTCACAAATGTACGAATTTGATTATAAGTAAATTTGCAGAATCTAAAATATTTTTAGTGTATAATAACATTTCTTTGTTTTGAACATCTGAAAATCCTTAAACATTCTTTCTAGGTTTTTGATTGAGGTTATTTGATTCTGAATGCTAGATTTTACATGTGGTCTCACACATATGGACTGACTGTAAATGCTAAAACATTATTTCCACTTTCAAAGCTAATGAACATGAACAGGTACTACTGCTCCTAAATTTAGATGAAACCCAAAGACTGCGTGAGGTTGAACAGCCACAGCTGGGAATGCAATGACCACAAACTGAATTCATGCTTGACCACAGTACATATCATCTGATTCTCTCAGACAAAGCATTAACAGACAGAGCTGTCTGAGTTGCGTGTGATTGGTGTGCTGCAACAAATCACTGTCTCTCTATTCTCCAATACAGATGCTCTTGCTCACAACATTTGAGACAAGGGTGAGGAAAAGCAGCAAAGTTTCAGTCAAGACAAATCCATCTGGAATTGAGCCAATGGAAAATGAAGAAGCATTTATGCTATAAGAAATCAGGAAGCCTGCACTCCACTCCAAACAGCTGTCATCGGCCCCCCTCCCAGCCATCATCCTTTCCCTTTCCGGGCCTCTCTAAGAACAAACAATTTCAATAAAATTTGTGGTGTACTAATGTGCCATGCCAGACACGTTGGATGCACTTTGCAGACTTACATAGCAATATACTCAAATGGCAGTAAAAGAAAAAAAAAAGAAAAAAAGTTCAACATTGTATAGCATAATTGCCTGCTTGACAAAAACTATTTATGGTACTCATCTGTATCCTTTCATTGTTTTGCAATGTCAATACATAATCTCAGAAAAGTATAATGGACAACAGAACTGTTTGATCAGCACACCCAAATAAATATGATTTTTCAATGAATAGACACTCCAGTTATCACTTTATCCATAAATCAACTTTTATGCCATTATCATCCACAACACAGGCCTACAATCACAGCTAAAGCATTTATCCAAACAGGATAAAGATTTGGCATTGGATTGAACAATACAATCCACAATATCATGATGATGACATGGACATCCAGAGCTTCATTCTGCTGAGAGATATTCTGCAGTGGTTTCATAAAGCAGATAAAATGTGAGGAGACTGTTCATTGTTGAAGCTCACACATAAAATAATAAGCTACCAAGAATCTGAAGCAGTTCAAATGAATAATACCAAGAATAGGCACTGAGATTTTCTTATTCAATAAATTAAGTGCATTGTGAAAGGATAGTCATTAAACGACTTAAGTGTAATATCAAGGTACTGTTGAAGGACAGTTTACACAATTTCAAGCTTACAATGTGAAGATAACATCTGCCGTTTGAATACTTAAAAATATTAACACTTAAATATTACATAGAGGTGGCAAGGCACTCAAACCGTCATCATTTATCATTTCGATTCAGAAGCAATATCAGACCTGCAAGACTAGTGTTGCTCCAAAATAGCAGCCGCTCTGGTCTTCAGACCAACAGTATGATTACAATATATAACAGTTTAACTAACAAGACATTTAAGTGACTTACCTTTTAGACACAATTTGTCGGTTACTTTGTCTATTTCCATTGTGACATCGAAAAAATTCCTGAACAAAGCAGGAGCAGACATTACGAGTCTTTACACAACATACAGGTAGCAGTTTATTTACTGAATGAATCAGTGATCGTTTTGTTCCTGAATGAATCAGTTTTTGAACAAATCGGTTAATTGAATGATTCAATGACTCGCTTTGGAATTGTGTCTGAATAACTCAAGGAATCAACAAATCGGTTTAATGAATGACTCAATCATAAAGACTTGTAGCTGCCTATTGGCATAACAATGTAACCTACAGCTGGGATCAAAAATCTCCACCACCAAAGCGGAGATCGAAAATCTATATTCCATTTTTTTCTTTTCCATATAAACATTTGAATCAAGTCTATTTTTCCACAAAAAGAAAATAATAGTCACTTGTAATTCTTTTTAAATAAAGACACTATTATACTATATGCTTTTGGATTTGCCTCATTTTTGAAGTTTGCATCATTGATTCTGTTACTTTCCTGTTCAATCCTGTCAAGCTGCTAATCAATTGCATAGTGCTATAAAAAAAAAAAACAAAAAAAACAATTTGGACAACTGACTTGATTTCTTCTTCCTCATGAAACTGAGCAGTACTGACAGCAATGACAAACAAGGTCTCTGTAAACAATTAAAACCTGACACGGACAGACTTATGAATATGAAGTGGAACCTTTTCACCTGATGGGTGCCATCTGATGGACATTAAAGAAGATAAGAGCACAGCATGGAGGCTTTTTACGTTCACATTTGTCAACTCCATGACTAATCCTAAACATTTGCACAAAAGGTTTCAATGACAAGCATAATTACAAGCACAAATACGTTTGTTCACAATCTCCCTAAATGGCATTTATCAAGGCAGCAGCAGACAGTATCCTGCAGTTTAAATAAAACAGACTTCCCATTTTTCCTTGACATTCAATCCTTCATGCTCTACTATAATGTCAGCTGATCTAATATCGGCTGTGACATGACAAAGTGGTGGCTCTTCACAGACTTTGATAAGTAACACTTAGTGAAAACTTGTTAGCCTCTTGTTTATGTGAATCTTGAAGGAATTCAGATTGAGTCTCGACGGGGGTCACAGTCACAAAAGCTGTGATAGAAATGTCCACATGATCGTTTTTTTGTTGTTGTTGTTGTTTTCACCATTTACTGACCTGCCTTTACAAGCCTGGTCTCTGTTCCATAACCTCAAATCTTTCTCTGAGGATATATTCGCTTAGGGCAAAATAGTGAATAAAGGTTAAGACACCGCAGGCAGCCGAATGTGAAATTGATACATTAAAAAAGACACTTCAAAATATGAATAAATTGACCTTCCTGTGAAATTATCTATTTCACTAATAAAATAACAAGAGACAGGACAAAAATTACATTTAGGTTTTCATCAGTATAAAACTGAGAGTATTAGGCTACCTCTTGTCACAGTTACATACTGTACTTGCTGTATTTAGTGGTTGTGCTCTTTGTGGATTTTTAAACTAGAGCTAAAGCATCACTGTGTACATGTTGCATATCATTAATAATCCTAAGTTAACACCTGCACTGAAGTTATAAAAAAAATTCAAATTCCACGCTTGAGTGCTTTCATAACACATTTATTGTGGATGTTTTTTTTGTGTAGAAAAATGTCATAAAGACAAGCACGAGCAGTGACTCACATGTAAGCACACAGCCAGTGCAACTAGGGCAAGCAAGTCTGTCTTTTCTCAACAACCTGTAATGACCAGGTGAAAAAGCCAGATAGATGCATCCAAAATTAATATTTAGGGTCAGGAGGATGCATTTATGTTTTGTAAGCACGTGTTCAAATACTCAGGAGCTAGAGACCTTCAGCTGCAATACTCTTGCCCTCTTATTTCCTTGGAATCATTTCAATCACTATTCTGGAGAGAAGCATAAAAAATTGGATGCAGGATGATTATTAACTTTTCCATCACAAACTAAATTCATGTGTTTGTTCCGCTATATGATTTTTGAGAGGATTAAATTATAGTGTAAGTGTGAATGCGTCAAGGCTGATGAGGCTTATTCAAATCAGCCGTGTTGAAATCTTGTGGTCCCTTTAACAAGGCTGTCTGGCAAGTTTTTTTCTCTCATACTTTTCATATATCGCTGAACAGAAGATTGCAAACTCTCTTAAAGAGGGAAGATGCCCTATTTAAAAAGGCTGTTAAAAGAGAGGGAAGAGAGAAGACAAAAACAAAAATTTGCTATATCTTTTTTTATCCCATGGCGGAAACATCAGCCAATGGGCCCCATCATACACCCGGCGCAATGCGGCGCAAGTGCTTTTGCTAGTTTCAGCCCGATGCAGTTGTCATTGTCACATCCTGCGCTGCGTTGTTTAAATAGCTAATGCATTTGCGCCCCGTGCATCGGTCTAAAAAAGAGTCGTGTTCAGGCTTCGTCGCTATTTTGAGGAACTGAAAATAGACTGCGCCGTAGACCAAATCAAACCTGGTCTAAAGTCTGGTGCAATATGTTTTTTTTGTTATTTAAAGAGCACGTTAGTAATATGCGCCTATAGGCGGGTGCACAACGCGCGTACACTTTGCTTATTACACACACAGGGACGCGCAGGAGCGCACAAACATTTTTAAAAATTTAATTCTGCCATGTAAATAGCGAACCCGACATGGCGCGAGCGCAACTGGCTTTTTAAGGGGGTGGGAGATGAGACTCTGATTGGTTTATTGCACGTTACGCCCAAAAAACACCCATTACTCATTAAGAGAATAGGGACAACACTTTTAGACCATGCGCCAGGCACGCCGACTGTTTTTCCTGTCATTAAACTAGCAACAGTGGATGCGGACACGCCCTGAGTGCATTTGCTAGTTGTCATAGCACAAAATGTAAATCTTTCCCGACCCTAAATCCCAAATCACTCATTAACCTTTACAATTCAACATAATACTCAAAATTAGATTAATTAACCTCAAAAGAGTTTCGGATAATCTCACAAATGATGATAGTCAGATGAAATGACAAAATTAAGAAGAGCGTAGCCATTGATTAAATGTGTTGAGATAAGATTTTGTGTCATCTGATCTTGCCCGAGGGTACATATTACCCCATCTTACTCTAATAGTTATAAAAACGCACATCTGAAAGCCAGTCTGTATATTTAACCATTGGTGTTTTGATTCATTGGATGATTACCGTACCTTCTTCAACAGTCCTCTTCCTTTTCAACAGCATGTTTGCTGGTAGAGTTGATAAGATGGGCCTCCATGGAAACGACCCCCGGGATAATGACTAAAGTGCATCAGCGCTGCTTTTTGAGAGTCATTCAAGTTGTCTCATTGCTGAAATATGAGGTAAATAGTTTTCTCATCAAAAGAGCCATTCCATTAATATTTAATTTACTCCCAAATGTGTAATAACACTGAACTCAAATTAGCTCCCAGCCAGTCTTATGAAGTTTTCCTCCAGGCCACAGGCATTAGGCCACATGCCGCAAAGGCATTTTAACATAATAAATGCTTTCAATGAATACAATGAACATAGTGTTATAGTTCATTTTAATCTACTTCGAATAACAGACATGCACTCAATTAGCCTGATAACAGAGAAGGGACTAATTACAGTCTAGTTTTATTTTCCATATATGTGACCCTGGACCACAAAAAAGTCTTAAGTCGCTGGGGTATATTTGGAGAAATAGCCAAAGATACATTGTATGGGTCAAAATTATCAGGGTTTTTTTTTATGCCAAAAATCAATAGGATATTAAGTACAGATCATGTTCCTTGAAGATATTTTGACATTTTCCTACTGTAAATATATTAAAACTTAATTTTTTGCTTAGTAATATGCACTGCTAATAACTTCATTTGGACAACTTTAAAAGCGATTTCCTCAGTATTTTTGCACCCTCAGATTCCAGATATTCATATAGTTGTATCTCGGCCAAATATTGTCCTATTCCTAACAAACCATACATCAATGGAAATCTTTTTTATTCAGCTTTCAGATGATGTATATGCCTCAATTTCGAAAAATTGACCCTTATGACCCAGGTTTTGTGGTCCAGGGTCACATATTGTCCATTCGCCTTTTTTATATATGTAGAATTGTATGCTTTGTTTGAGCAGCAATAGTTGACTGACAACCACGCCAGCATGGCATTTCTTTGACTTCAGGAAGTAATAGGAGTGGTTTCCTTTTCCCTTATTTATTCCAAGGGTTGAATAAATAAGATTAGCCTATGCCATGAACATTATTTAGTTACTAATAAACCTGATCACATTATGGTAAATATAACAAGGAAAAACAACAGAAATGAATGAGCTGTGCTATTATATTATTTAATAATAGAATGAGGTTTGTTTTTTGTTGTTTGGCATGTGACTGAATTTAACAATAGGTCAATAAGGCCATTCCTCATGATGTTGTTTATAATGCCTTTCATAACCAAAGTTACACAATCCTTGAGAGAAAAATGGCCTTGAAAGCTTGCCAGGTAATGTATTTCCCCTTGTTTTATGTACATTTTAACAACTTATCTCTAATTGGCAGAATTTTAAGCTTTGCTTGGGTGCACCTTGGATGTTCTCATCTCCATGGCAACAGATATACTCTTCTGCTACTCATGACAGCCGAACATTTCTGCTCATGTTCAGAGCACTGGCTTTTTTCTGTACACACCACAGCAGCAAAATGGTGCCCGTTATATCATCTGTGATTTGTTAGATCTGATTAAGCATTTGTATATTTAACAAGTGTAATTTGATAGCAATTTGACACATAAAACTGAAAAGTTTGGACAGTATCAGAGGAAATATTCATATTTGCGCATTTAGATGTGTTTGCCTAATGCATTTGTGCCTTTTTCAACAGCAGTACTTTGCACTGTACACACACACACACACACACAAGTTTACATTTGTGAAAAGTGGGGACATCCCATTGGCGTAATGGTTTTTATACTGTACAAATTGTATTTTCTATTGCCCTACACCTAAACCTACCTCTTACAGGAAACTTTGTGCTATTTCATATTTTCTATACACTCCATTCTGTGTGATTTATAGGCGTTTTGAAATGTGGGGACATGGGGTTATGTCCTGAAAAGTCACCTTCTCCTTTGTAATACCTATGTCATACCTTTGTGTCCTCATATTTGTCACAAAAACGCGGTACACAGAACACACACACACACAGCACACACACACTTATATATTATTATATATATTAACAAAAGTAACGTCTGGTATATGTAATATACGTAGTACAAGTTTATCCTTCATCATTATAATTTCACTCTGTAACAATGCAAAGCTTCTAATTCAGTTTTGAATAGGTTTGATATGCTCTAGCTGGAAGCAGGTTTGCCATTTCTAAATTATATAATATTTTTTTACTTTAATGCACCGCTGCCTGTGTATTATTGGCTAAAAGTTCAGGAATCATGGTGCTCAATATATTACCCAATAAGGCATATTTAAAGGGAAGCAATAATAAACCTTTGCCAGTGTGTCACCCTTGTAAATTATTGATTGTAAATTGTTTGACTCATTAACATCATCATTTATATTAATCTTTTATTTGTTCTTGAGAGATAGATCAAGCCACCATTTATTTTATGGGAGTATTTTTTACTCCAAGAATTGGAGGGTTTAGGCGCCACTAAATCCTGTGTTCTGTAAAAAGACAAAGTCTTGCCGTGAAAAAGGTTAGAGCCTTTAAATGAGAAATTGGAGTGTAGGTCAGAGTCAGCTCCTTTATATAAACTACAGTAGCTACTTTAAAGTAACATGGTGTTCAGCTCTAATTACAGCTATTGGACCATCCATTGTGGTCTTGGGTTACATGGGTAACTGACAATGGACCTACTAAAAAAAAGCTTCTTTTGAGAACCTCAACATGTGTCCTGTATAATCTCCCTAAACATAAAGGAACAGCTTACCCAAAAAATGAAAATCTGCTGAAATTTTACCCACCCTCCAAAATCAAGATTGCAGAGACCTATGTTAAAAAAACTGTTAAAAAAAACTTTAACGTAGTAAAGAGACAAGGCAACATAGTAACGAACTTTTGGTGAGTACTATATTTTTGCTGTTCTTAGTGAAAATCTGTAGCCTACTTACACAAACATGGTAGCTTATAGATAGATTGGCAGTAGCAATTCAGTCTGAAAAAAAAAAAAAAAAAAAAAAAAAAAAAAAAATAAAAACAGACATGCAGATTCTGGCACTCTGGATCACGATTCTGTAGGATCTCACTCTGCACCGTCCTCATGGGATCCCACTCAGCAGATCCTAAAAAAATGGGCCCATTTGCATTTGTAAGGCGTTATATATTATATTATTTAAAGGGGTCATGAACTGAGAAATCAAAATTCTACTGATGCTTCTTGACATTTAAAGGTCTTGTAGCTATACACAACATTTCCTGTAAGTTTCAGAACTCAAAACTTTCTTGTTAGTCTAAAAACTGCTTATATTGAAGCCAATCTGTCAAAATGACAGGTTGTGGAATGTGCCCTCTTTATGACATAATAGTGTGGTTAAACACCGCCTCCGCAGAAGAAGATCAATGCCTGCTTCTGCATCACTGCCTGTTTAGCTCCGCCCACCTGATTGAAGATGAGTTTGTTTCTTCATCAGAAATTTGGAGAATATTTATTTAGTATTACATCACTTGCTCAACAATGGATCCTCTGCAGTAAATGGTTGCCATCAGAATCAGAGTCCAAACTGCTGATAAAA